>JARHVA010005475.1:340000-422500 GCA_037957365.1 Torreya grandis | reverse complement strand
GGAGAACTATGTGTGGATTAAATTCCATCCTAAAAGTATTAGATACATAGGTAATGGTCAATCATCAAATGGGGGTGATTTGGGATAGCTCAATCCATTACAATTTTATGGGTTTTTTAGGTTTCTAACCCTCACAAACATTCCTACATGATTTATGGAGTTGTGTGCATCATTAGGGTTAGACATCAGATATGTGTGTGTGTGTGTGTGTGTGTGTGTGTATATATATATATGTATGTGTGTGTGTGTGTGTGTGTGTGTGTGTGTGTGTGTATCTTTCATAGACATGCAAAAGTGACCGTATAGTCACATAATAATATTTTGACATAGGTATTTTATTATTGATAGTCGACATTGATAAAGATTCAACAACACCAACCCTACATAAACAAAAACATAGTTCGTAAACTAGATAAATCACATGCCTACTTCATTCTATTTTCTTTTGTTATAATATAATCATATTTATAGAGTTGGTTATAAAATATAAGTACTCATCCCTTTGTGTTACTAATTTTAGCATATGCCACTTGTCAAATCACTACAATCAGTTTCAATATTTTACATTCAGATGTATGCTTGAATGCCTTCTCTCTATTTGAATTCATATACTAGTTTATAACCTATTAGGGGTTATAAAAAAGGGTAAAACATATTGCTTAACATGTACATTAATCAAAGCATTTCAAGCCCTAAGTTTCCATTAGGGTTTCACCCTTGTAGGGTTTTATATTTTTGCCTTAGGGTTTTAGTTCTAATTTCTAAGTTCCCTATACAAAAGACAATTAATATTTTCACCTTTGGCCCTAGCCTTTTGCATAATTACATGATTCCATCCTATGCCATTAAATAAATATATTTCACTTGTCCCTCTAAGGAATATGATAAATTAAGTGAGGCCTATATATATCATAACCAAATTCCTTTAACTTCATCTAAAATGGATACAATGAATGTTTCTTTTTATTTTGATGTTGCAATTATTCATGAATATGTAAAAATAGATGATTATATTAACATGATTCCATTGGAACATGATAATTATGGTAATTAAAATGAAAATATTAATCAAGATAATCATGACATCATAGATAAAATTGACCTTAGTGAACTCAATGGGGTATATCTTGACCAAGTTAGATCCTTGTCTAATTTTTATCAAGGACTTTTGAAATATCCTAAAGATGTGAGTATAATAGTAAAATTGATCCTAGCATCTAAATCCACACACAAAACTAATCTTGACACATCTTAGTTATATAAAAAATAATTCTTTACTATTGTAAACCCATCTATTTGAGATAACACCTCCACTTAAAGTGTTTTGAACTCTACTATTGGCAATATCCCTACATTTACAGTTCTAATGAAATATGTGACATCCATTCAATGTGTGGGGGCAACACAAAGATTCTAAAAAAAATTCATAACTATTCTTACATAGGCAACCTTTACCACTCTCATGGTGACTATTCATGTTACATTAACAACCTTACCCATTGCATGTTCTCTTGAGTAGACTATTACAAATTTGCATGCTAAGGTGTTGTAGTCAGAGAAAAGTGCATTTATAACTAGTCATTCATTGGATTCACATGCCTTGCTTCATAACCCATTATCCTCTTAGATACAACTTATCATTTACCTAAAAGCTTTTATCTCTTAAAATTATACTATATAAAGGTGAAGGTGATCTATAATAAAACTTTAATCATTCCATACAACAAGCTTAGATTACACACACATAAAAAAATTATTAACCAAGTTATTCCTAAGAAGTCTTAAGGACTATGTTTTAAAATGGTTCTATGACATTCCACTCCAATCAATAAGAGCATTAAAACCTTGGGTAGATAAATTTATAACACATTTCACTATCAACATTAAAGATAAACTATCTTATGTGAAAATTACTAAACTCAAACAAGGGTCCAATGAGCCAACTAGAAATTATGTACTTCAATACAATATTATGATAGCTAAGATGAATAATGTTATGGATGACAATGAGTCACAAGACATATTCAGTCAAGTATTATTTTCACCACTCCATGATTCAATCATCTTCAAGAGATTCAAATCCTTCAATGATCCATGCCACATAGTAAGGGGAATATAATTTATGCTCATTAATTTGAGTAAACTCAAGTATACACCAACTCCTATAGTTACATAAACAATGAAGTTTCAAAGTAAACCAAGCTACAAGGTAAAACCAACTAACAAAAAAAATGAGGTAAAAATTACAACTAATAACATATCACAACCTGAAAATCAACTTCAATTATTAATTTCATTAAAGACAAAAAAAATTATATTACCATCACCATGTCATATATTGTTACATAAGTTAATTTTGTGTAACCTTATCACTCTTCCTCTCCATAAGATTTTGATACAAACTAGTCTACACCAAATAACTATGATAGCAAAGTAAACTATAACCATCATAAAATTGTAGGACACTCTATAAATAAATGATTCAAATTAAGACATAAGAAACTAGATATTATTGATGTCAACACTATTGAGTTGAGTAGACCTATAGAGGAATCTAGACCACAACAAAATAGAAATTATAAGTGAACAATATTAGATGATTTATTTCCAAAGCATGAGATGAAAATTACTAATGATACTCTATAAGTACAATATGCATGCAATATGCATCATCCACTTGAAATATATGATCACCAAATAGAGGTTATTATTGGTATACTTATCAACACCTCACCACAATATACTAGGATCAATTTGATAGTATTTAGATTGTCAATGATGATTCAAATTTTCATACACTATTCATACTAACCTATATCAATGAGCAACCCATATATAGTGTCATGATAAAAAATAGGTCAAGTGTAAATATGTGCATAATGACACTTATTCACTCCTTTGCATACACACAAAATGATATAAAATATACACCTTTAATAATTAATGGATTCTATAGACATAAAAAATTACCCTCAAACACATAGTGCTACTTATTTAGGTGGGATTTGCCATAATAACTACTCTAGTCTTAGTTATATAGAGTAACAAGGTTTTTAGAATGTTGTTAGGATGCTCCTAGATACAAAATAATTATGTAGTATAATCTATAATGTTTTGTATCAGTGGCATACATTGTAATAAGGTAGTGATAGGTATAGGTGTATGACACAAGTACCCTTTACAACTAGTGGTATCTCTTCCCTACCCCCAACACCACCATAGTTGATTGATACACCCATATAGGATAAATATAAAGATTTAGTGGTTACACATACAAAATATATAACAATAACCTAGTTTAAAGGAGATTAATTTATTATGTATACCCCTAATATTTTTCACTTTATTGATAGTTTCTCTTGTAGGGGGTTGTCAATCCATCAATCTCACTAAGTGCATGCCTTAATGGCTGCATTAAGAATGGGATGGGATCATATCATGGTAAATTATGAGATATGTTTACATATTATTCTATCATTCTTCATTACTATCAGTCTAACCTCATTTGAGTCTCTATCCATATTACCTTTCTATCTAATTTCCATTCAGAGTTGCTTCCTACCCTATATTTGTACTGTATCGACTAGGTTGATATAGTCTAATTCATACCTTCCTCTCCCTATACTATATTGGTTTGGCCATCATAGTTAAATTTTTACATCTTTCATTTTTACTTTGTCATCTCATCTGATATAATACTATGTTAGTCAACATCTTTCTATACATGCCTAGCCGATATGGTTAGATTAGAGTTTAAAATTGATTTTGGTTATTGGATCCATATATATAAGGGTCATATTTCATTCATATAAAATAAAAACCATTTATTTACTCTTATTTCACTCACATTTATGCTCCTAAGTTGTATTTGGAGGAGTTAGAGGTTATATTATTATCTTAGAGGTCTTGTCTTGTTCATGGTATTGAAGATTAATAGGATAAGTTAAAATGATGAGGTACACTTGGTATTTATATTTCCCAAATAAGGATACCTAGGTATTCATATTACCATTTGAGGTCTTAAAACTACAACATCTCTTGTAAATTACCACTTGAGCCCAATGGGGAGATTGAGGCATCAACGAGTCCACCCAAAGGTAAGTATCTCTAGCCCTACTCTCTTTAATTTATTTATTTAGTAGATTAGATATCACTTGCTTATTTTTATTGTGAATGTATGTGTTTATCCCTACCTATGAAATTCATTATACATAATAAGATGGTATAGATACATGGTTTCTTAGGATTGCTATTATTACCTTAGGTTACATAGATAACCCATTTGTTGACCATTACACCACTCATTTTCTTATTAATTTAGTGTTTATAGCTACCTTAGATTAGGTTATTTCATCAGTGAATTTCATGTGGTTCCTTATTATATCATTGATACACCCCTTTATTATCATTGTTACAATCACTTATCTACATTGAGCCCTACTAAGAGTTATACCTCATATCACAAGCTTAGGCTTTGTAACCCTTTCCTCTTAATGTTTGAATGTGTATTACCCTCTTCTAGATCTATGATTATTCTAGGTCCTTACCCACATTTTAATTATATGTAGGATCTATTGTTAATACCTTATTCAAATCCTAGTCTATTGAGAGAAAGATAATAGTTATAGGTCATTTGATCCCTTGCATACATTTTGAACTTGACATGAATATTATCCCATGTCTTGTTGGACCATTTTTATTTTTTTCCTTTTTACTTCTTAGAATAAATTTAAATATCATCATACATTTTAGTTAATATTTTATCCCAACTATATCCATTAACCCGATACATTTTTAAAAATTTCTTTTCTTCACAACTATATCAACTAACTTGATATAGTTTTTTAATTTTCCCTAACTATATCAAATATATTTATATAGTTATGTGCCTTCCCTAACTATATCAACCAAATTGATATAGTTCTCTATCTCATCAAATACATTAGAAAACATAATATAGTTCATTTCTCTAAACATATTGTATCAACTAGCTTAATATAGTTTCTTATTTCCTAGTTCCATTTCCTATTGTATTGGCCAATTCTAGTATGTTTTTAGCATTCCTGTGTAACCAAATACATCAACCAACTTGATGAAATTCGGTTTTTATCTTTAAAAAATGCAACATATTTTGGAACAATCCATAAAGGAAACTCATTAGGATTTGAAAGGATTTTATGACAACAATCCTAATGATATGGAATTCACTAATTTTGATAGATTCTCCAAAAAGACTTTTAATCATTATCAATTTTATATTTATCAATATCATCATACTATAGACACATAAATATAGTTAAAGGTACATAAAAATGAAAAATATTAACACATCTTAAACCACATGACTTTCATCTAATTATGTGAATCTTATTTTCCATTCCTCTACTCAATTTCTCTATATATGGGATTGACCCTTTGTTTACCATCATTATTACACAAAATTATCAATGTCAAATATTCAAGCTAATAAAAATACCTTTCAAATAATAGGTGTACTTGATCCTTGTGGACAAGTCCATGCAACTTAGGCCAACCATGTAAAAATAATGGCTAGTTTCTAAAATTCATATCATTCTTCAGGGTCTTCCCACATGTTTCACATGGCCAACTAAAGAAAATTATCAAAATTCTTTCCCATAAATACACATCAAGTATCATTAATTTCAGCACACTTGTTATTACTTGGTTTCTAGCTTACACACTATTTCAAATATTCCTTATTATTTATAAATTTAATATCAACAACAAGAAATAGCCATAAGCCAAGTCTAGATCATCTTAAAGTAAGCCAAGAGATATTATTTTCAAGTATCAAAGCCATTTTTATAGATGCATGCACATAGTCAAGGATCACAATTTCAAATTCACTCTAGGTGGGAGAAATATGTGGGTGTGATTTCCCTCCTTAGAGTATTGGATACATAGGTGATAATCAATTATCAAAGGGGGTGATTGAGGTCAACTCAACCCATTACACTTCCACCTTTTTTATATCATTTTAAGCTACCAAAGTTCCCTTAGGATTTCAAAGGAAAAGAGAAGAAAAAAATTTACATGGCATAATCTTGATCATGATATATAATATTTATTAATAGACACAAGTGAAGAAGGCACAATGATCAAATTTTTAGCATAGTCAACATGGACAAGTCCAAGGTTAACAAACTCGAGTGCACTACATTACTGTTCACTTACAATAGTCACATCTAGAAATATTCTCTTATTTCATCTTTGATCTATCATTTCTATAAATATGATTTCTTTTTCTTTTTCTATTAGTCACCTATCATAGTCAACCAAAATAAGTCCATAGTTAATGGGCTTAAATGCACTATGTTGCCATCCACTTACACCAAATTCGTCTAGCTTTTGTTTCTAATTTTGTACCAAATTTTGAGCATGGAAAATAACCTCTTTTACTAATTTACACTTTTAAACAGTTAGAATAGTATAAAAAATATCTATAAGCTAAGTATATCTCTTCTTAGTGGTTTCCAAAAATAGTAGTTTATCTTTTTTATAAATTTTCCAAAATAAAAATTACTAAATATTGTATATCTTTAACATTTAGATATTATCTAGTTTTACACATATATAATCGCATTAAACATTTTATAAGATTTATAAAAAATAGGGTAAAATATATTAGTGAATATGAACTTTGGGTTTAGAGCCCTTGCTTTTTTATTTTGTTTTCAACTTTATTTTTTATTTTTCTCTTGTTTTCCTAAAAACCATGTTCTAGTAGTTTTAAAATTTATAGGAGCTATCGACCTAAGTAAATTAGTCTTCTATTTTATCTAGTTGTAGTGTGTGGGGTATTTGCCTAATACTCAAACCATTAAACACCACTATTTATAGATTTAGTTTCTATATACCTCTTAATATATTAGAAAGACATAGGGTTTTATTTTTAGCCATAGGAAGCCCTCAACCATTTGTTCTTGTAGTGTACTGATAAGTGGTTAGCCTTGAAAAGTTAATCTTAACATACTCTAAATACATGATAATTTAGTTATAGGAATGGTGGAATCCTTGATAGTGTGTTCACTATTTATGACTAGGATTGATATATCTAAGAGCCTAGAAATAAAACACACCTTGTCTAGCTGCACCCACTTTCCATTTTATTTTATACCTTTGCATGCCACTCAATAAAGTTACATCTTATAATCCTCTATGTCATAGTGCTAGATTATGTGGAACTCTTATTGAGATATTCAAATTCCTTTGATATCTTATAAAATTGATACCATAGACACTATTCATCTATTTAATAATGTAACTCTCCAAAATTATGTCCACATTAAAGATGATGTTAGTGATGAATAAAATATTTAAGATAATGAAACTATGCAAACTAATCAAGATAAAACTAAAATATCCAATAGAATTGATCCTTGTGAACTCAATGGGTTAGATCTTGAGTAAGTTAAAGAATTTTGTTTGATTTTCATTAAGGATTTCAAAAATGTCCCCAACAAGTGGATAAAGTTGTATAATTACTCATAGCATCTTCAAATACATGACAAAAAATAGTATAATTTCAATCCTAACAATAAGAGATGTTGTTCAAAGTTGTTAATCCTCCAATTCCATGAGTTACAATTTTTAATATTATCTCTATATCAAACCCTATACTTACATATGTGTTAACATCATTAGGTATGGGAGAATCACATGGCATAGAATAGATTAAAATTCCTACTTATACATGGGCATTATACACCTCTTTTGATCACTACACAAGGTCCACTTCAAAATATGCCTAATGCATAATCTCTTGAGCAAACCATCATAGCCTTACATGCTAAAGTATTACAATTAAATTAGGATGTTGCTAAAGATAATCATTCAATGAATTTTATACCTAGCTTCACAATAATTTGGCCCCTGAGATAGCCTTTTACCCATAACCATTAGGTTTATTAGCTCCTAAGATACCACTTTATGAAAGTATAGACCATCTTAATCAACATCTTTAATTATTGCATACAACATTCTTAGAATATGGTTACAATGACATATTACTTACCAAGATTTTTACAAAAAGCCTCAAATATTATGCTCTATGATGGTTATATGATTTTACACTTTAATTAGTTAGAGTATTCAACCATTTGGTAGATCAATTTTTAGCATACTTTTCTATCAACATCTGAGAAAAGCCATCTTATGAACAAATTGAAAAATTCAAGCAAAGGTCAAATGAGCCAATCAACAAATATTCTATGTTTTAATATTTTATAAAATTTAGGATTAAGAGGTTTTAAAATTAATTAGACAAATAATTACATAAAATTAGAATGTATGGAATATGTAGTAAATCACACAAATTGATTTGGAACTTGGTATATTTAGAAATTTACTAAAAATAAAAACTACCAAAAAAGAAAAACTTAGTTAGAAATAAGATATTATAGGATTGTAAGTGAAACTGTGAAACTGATCCTATGAATATATGGGGTTATTTTAAATCAAGGATTTATATCCATTTGGGAAAGGGTCACACTAACTAGATTAGGCTAGCCTGCATTAGGGTTTGTAGGGTGCACAAACATTTGGTAGGTTTTTTTACCCTTTGTATAAAAAGGGTCTATGCACATTCACTTATAGGTCATACATGAATGATTATATCTATGTGATTCACTATGGAAGCCAATGTATGCCTTCTTATTCACTTGGAACCCTAGCTCAACAGACCATGAAAAATAAATACAATAAATGGGAAAATGGGGTTAGTGTTTGAAGTTGTGCTTAACCTAAAAACTCATGTTGAGTTTTACCTATATACCAATACTATGGAGAGGGTTAAAAATCCATGTAGTTATCCCATGATACAGTGTTGTGTGTGAAATAATGGTGTGATGCTAGATGCTAGTGCAATCATAGCATAATTAAATGTTTTAACAATGATTTATGACCTTGGAAGTGTATGTAAACTTAGATCATGGCTACTAGGGTTTTATCTACTTATAATTATGAAGAAGGTATGTTTTCCTCTCAATGTGTAGTTAGATATTATATTGCATTTCAAACATATGATCCTCTAGTGAATGATGGATATAAAATATGGCTTTATAGTGATCATTTTAAAATTCCTTCAAATGGGAATTTATAAACTATAGGATGTCCCCTTAAGTGAATTTGAATTTGAGCATATATAAATTATTTCGTGAGAGGACACGACTAACTAATTTAGACACTATTGACAAATGGGATAGTCTTAAAGGATCAATCTTGACAAAGGATGAAAGATAACTAAAATGAAAGTGTGGATTAGTCTAATAGTGAGTTTAAGATACTTAAAATGGTTAATAGGGATAATAAAATTAATTAAAAGGTAAGGGTCATCTACATAGAAGATAAGGAATGATGGTTATAGACTATGTAATTGAGCATGAACTAAGTGTGTACAAGGAATGGTCATAATTACATTATTTTAATAATAAATGTTAATTTATGTGTCTAAATTTGCCAACATTTTATCCTAGTAATACAACAAAGTGAAAGTACTAGAGTAAAAGGAAAAGAGTTTGATAAGATATTTCCTAAACCAAATTAGAATTAGATTTAAAATATGTAAAATTAAATTAAGAAATAAACATAATTGCATTAAAAAAAAGAAGACTTCCATTAAAATTATTGATCAGATCATTGAGGGGGAAACTTATTTTGATAAAGTTCAATTCAATAAAATTCATGGATGACTTATCATGAGTCTAAAATCATATTTACACATATATATCTCTAACTATTACTCCCCATGAATGTGGGATTATTACAATAGATACCAACCCCCAATATGTAATGTTAAGTGTCTACCAACTTGCACTAGAACATGTTGTGTGGCCACCAACTCCCACTAGAGGGATAAGATGAAGGGTCTATACATGCCACTAGATGTTTATGATGAATGGTACTAACATGACCTCCCCATTAAAATATTTTCCCTCAAAGCTACATGTGAGGAAATAGCTTCTAGATTTGAAGAAGAGGTTCCCAGTTAACATCTTCTTGTTACATCCCATGCCATTATATGAGAACTTTAGTGATGAACCAATTACAAATTTGATGAGAGAACCTATATAACATATATTTGGCCTAAAACATGAGATATCCTTCTACATAAAATTTTGGAATCACTGTCTGTGTGGTGACATCCTAACCAAGGACCTTCTTTAAGCAAGAGACATGAAAAATGGGGCACATGCATGATGAAGGTGGAATTTACAAATTTTATGGGATAAGTACAATATAATAGAGAATTTTATATGTCCCATAGAATTTAGAAGCTAGTTTTTGGTAGCTCTTTATCTTAAAATATGGATTTATTATAAGGTTGCAGGTGAAGGAAAACATATCTTTAGGTTGAAAGGATAGTTATGAGTGGTGCTAGTCTACCTATTACTTCATGTAATTTTTTCCCAGGTAGAGTTTATCCTTGAGGAGGTGAAGGATATTGTCACATGTACTAAGGGTAGTATCAATATCCTGCACATAAGATCTACCTAGTATATATGAGAGAAGATATGGTGGATTTTAACCATAAACAACTTCATATGGGGTCAACTTGGTGGTTGTATTATAGTAGGTGTTGTACCACCATTTAGAAATAGGTAACTATTGCATAACATAAATTTAATGAGGTAACCTTTAAAATTTTAAGATCTCAATGGAGATAAACTCCATTCTAGGTCATGAGTTAAAGGTATGGGTTGAATAATTGGGTAGTAGAATAATAGGTTGAGCATACAAGTTGTTCAGTTGGGTGTGAATGAATGAGTGAAACCTAGAATAAATTTAAAACCTAGTTGATTTGGACGGATGGAAACTATGCTAAAGTGTGTATATCTAAAAAACTCCAAAAGAGGGAAAGGTAGGGTAAAAAAAAGGATCCATGATTTCAAAGGGATTAATTTTAGGCTAGCATCTTTATGGATAATTTTCTAAATACCATTATTTGTAGCTAGTAGTTATTTCACACATACATGTATACATAATAGGGCACTCTGGGGAATAATATATATAGTAAACTCTAAGGTATCAACTAAAGTTTGATTTTGTTTAGAGTAGCTATTATATACCCTTAATCAGAAGATTATAGCTCTGACTAGAGAGGTATCTAAGGTAGCTATTGCTCACACATAGAAGGCTATATCAATGGAAACACTTCACACTTAAATGATTGAAATAGTCAACATAATTACATATAATCAATGATATTTTCTAATTATCTAATAGCTATTACACATTTTCAATCAACATACACCAATAATAATAAGAAGGAATTCCTCTTAGCTTTTGCACACTTCAAATTTACTGAATCAAACAACCAATAAAGTAAATACAATTAATTACACAAAATTGGAAAGAAAAAAGACAACAACATAGTTGCATGATGACCAAAATACTTATTCCTGTATTGATAAAATATTCCAACCCTTGAAAATAAGAGTATTAAAAGTATAAATATATTTGGGGAAGGGTCACCTCATCCTCTAAATCCATGCAAAAGTCTAAAATTACATGTTAATGATAATTAGAATGATAGTTATAATTAATTAAAGTTATGCATGCATGTATAAACTTAGTCAAAACTAAGTCTTTTAAAATTAGACTCTCTCTTACAAACCATGCAACATGTACATGTTTAAAAAATTATTCAATTGATTATTACATGTCTTATTTACATTGTCAATTTAAATGCAAAATACTTATAAAAATAACTGAATAGACTAAGGTTTACTAGTTAATGGAGCCTGCATAATTGAACTGACAATCATTAGAGGGACTATAGTGGAAGGTGTATTTTAATTGGAAAACCCATCCATATCTTTCTTCTTCATTTACAATTCTTGGTAGTGCTTTTATCCAATGTTATGTTTCAACCTTATTGCATCTATATTTAAAAGGTAGGGTCTATGTACTCTAGTGACTTGTGTTAGGACACGAGCATGGTCTATCTTGGTGGCTCTAAATTCCACCTAAAATAGCTCCACCTTTATGAATTTATTCCTATCAAAGCCCATTTCTTGTTCAATTTCTTATAGTATGCATACCTGGATACTTTGCTTAAAATTGGCTAACTCCTGCTATAGTAGTTGATCAAAACTAGCCCTATTTATTAATTTACCTAAAGGATCTCATGTCTAGACAAATTAAAATCATCTAAAATTTTCAAGACTTATTTTTAATTCTTTGTAAATTTAAGAATCAAGGCTTTCATGTTTGATACCCACTCTTTGACTTTTGATGTCCTAATGACCACTATATTGAGAGAATTCGATGCTTCTGATGGTGTCATGAAATCAAGATAGATGTAAGCCTTATTGGTTGTGTATAATACAATGAAATTTAACTTATTTTCATATTTTTTCAAATAATTAAATAATTTGATAGTTTAGATAATGTGAGGGGATAATTCATCCCTCATTAAAACAATAGCCTCCAAAATATTATAAAGCCTAAGAGAAACACTCTGTACATCACCTTCAATATCATTTAGAACATGAACAATTTGATGTTGTTATCTTACCTGATCTAGATCTTGTTTTAACTCTTGTTTGGCCTACTCTATGCCCTCATGAATTTATAACAATGCCTTTGTATTTGCTTGTAGGTAGGATTTGAAATACTCATTATATGGAGACTACCCAAGTCTCCTAGTATTTCTCCTTGATAGTGAGAACACATCTTTCCTTTCTTACAAGACCAAGCCTCTACCAGAGTCATCTTTCATTTTCCTCTTCTTGACCCTTTGAATGGTATCTATTGATTTTCAAAAATGTAGATCATAGTGGGGAGCTTAGTTATTATCAGATTGGGTCTTTAGAAGGCTTGGATTTTTAGGTCTACAACCCACTAAGGAATTACCATCTATGTGGCTATCTATTGACTGAGTGTCTGCAATAATGGTCATTATCAAAACATCCCTTAAAGCTTGCATCAATTCCTTTGCATGTAATTGGTATGGTAATTATGGACAAAAGATTTTAGACCAATCTACACCTTTAATCTAAGGCATTGGATGAACAATATAAGTAGGATTATTCTTCTTAGATGTGACAAAGGGAGTAATGAAAGTATCTTGGGTTGTGGTGGAGGAAGGCATGGGAAATCCTAATTGAATATAATATACATGTAATTGAGCACTAACAAGAACTCCCATATTCTTCTTAAAATGTACCTTTTTGGACTTATAGGGAATAGGGGCAACTACAACTAAAGTAATAATTTTTTTGAAGAAACACTCTCAATAGTAGAAGTAATAGAACTGTTAGGAACAACAATAACAATGAGATAATAGTAATTGAGGAGTCCAAATTAGTACTAGGAACAATAAGAGCCAGTGAAATGAAAGAAATAGTAGAGATAATAGAAACCATAGGGACTGAAGAAATAAAAGGGATTGAGGTAGTTACAAGAGCACTATCCTTACCCAAATTTTTTACCTTTATCAGTGCTTTCCTTTTGACCCCCTAAAGACTCAATATTTTGGCCTTTTTTATCTCCTCATCCTCATCTTTAGGCTTAGACCCTTCTTGTATTAGTGTCTTAATAACTATATCCATAAGGTCCCTAATAACTCTAGGCTTCCTCTTGTAGTAAATTATTGAATTTTCAACCAACGAAAGAACCTGATAAGTGAAAGTAGGTGTGACATCCATACTTGTGGTAGTTATAATAGAGGATGGAACAAGGGGTTATAATCTTTGGAAATATAAGAATCAATGCAAATTGGTTCTTTATCTCTTCTAAATGAAATTTTAGTAGCAAGAATTTCCTCCACCTGTTAATTTAACTTAATAATTATCTATATAATTTGTGGTAGCTAAGATGAACCATCCTGTGATAACCTTGACACAACAGGGGCCTCCTCTACACTTGGATCCTACTTAATCACTATCATCATAGTGGGTGGCGGTCTGGAGGTGGTTTATTGGTCTTGTGGCTTTTGGGAATGCTCAGAGTTATATAAATTTGTAGTTTCCCACCCATCAGGAGGGGGAGTCTTATATGTGCCTCTAAAATTATTATAGAGGGCTTTACTAGGATAGCTCTCAAAATTTCCTCCATTAGTCCAAATTATTTTGATCTCTCCAAAACCTCAGCATCATTTGTTACATTCAAAAATATGAAATCATGCTCATACGGTTTATTTTGGTAAGGGATACCTAAACCTTAGATGTGATTTTGAATTAGGATATGAGGATTCCAATAACTTTGTGGAAAAGTTGATAGCCAATAATATTCCCTAAATTTACCAACTTCTCTAAAAACATTTCTATTAGTGTAACACATTCAACCAATCATCAAAGAGGAGCCATGAAAAACACCCTTATTCTTCTTCTTCTTCAAATAATCATCGATGGTCCACCATAACTGGTAAGTAATATCTTGTTCAACTAGTTTTTTAGGGACATACTTTCAAAGACAAAAAAATATAACCTTATTCCCCATCAGCATGATTATTGTGTAGTTAAAAAATAGCCAATAATCCCCCCTTATCGCTAATGTTTTGTTAATGATTTTTTATGCTTTGAGCAAGGGTTCCTCATGAATTATCCTCCAGACTCAAGGGTAAACATTTTGAGTAATTATAAATATATTCGTCATATATACATAAATATGGAATAAGGAAAATAAATTACATGCCTAATTTTTAATATAATCTAGGCTTGGTCTCTAGATGGATCCATTATGTATGTACATGGTACCCATAACTGCATCTAATAGATATAACATCATATAGAAATGGCCATGCATATGCCTCTTGTCCATAAACATTTTTTTTATAGTGTTGCATTGATTATCTCTCCTAGGGTGAAGGTTAGCTTTGATGTCATCAATAAATTCAATAAAGGCACCCATTCCTTGTGGAGGAAGTGGATACTAGGGTGACCATATAACATATTGAATAAGTCCATCCCAATATGGATTTCCATACAAAATTTGGTAATAGGCACTGGATCCTTGGCCTTAAGGGTAACCACTTCTATAAGAATGATCCATTTCCTTAGTGTATTCCTAATTATGGTCATCTTCTTCCACATATTAATTCAATGTCCATCAGAGGTGGCATAAACGGTGGGAAGCCATAGGTACCTCTAGAAAACATCCCTTAAAAATCAAACAATGACTACCTTGTGGCTTATGTAGTGTAATAAACTACAACCAGTCACCTTCAATGCAAATAATAGGTCCCTTATTAAGTCAATATAGGGCATCGCCTCATGCTTGATCATTACAAAATGTAGTTTTTTAATATTTAATGGTAGAAATTTTGCTACCAACTTCTTCTATGGGGCTATCAGATTCTCTTCACGTGAATGGGCATCTACTTCTTGATCACATCCCAAATAGATGAATATTTGACATATTCATCATTAAACATAGTATAATAAAATATTATATATGCATGTTATGTGGAGTATTATAATTGGTATAACTCCCCTGAATACCTTGGATGAAGAATCCATTATTACCTAGTTTAGTTGCATAGTTCTAGTCTTAAATTTAACTATTTACTTACTTTCTAGGTAATTTGTGCAAGAACATATATAGTTAGTAATTTGAATTCTCTTGTGAATGAAAATTCACTTGACCTCTTCATTAATCAATAGGCACAATGTATTTTTATAATTCACTCATATACCATTGAGTATAGGACTTTAATTATAGTTTATGTGCCATTAATGTCTAACATCTCCAAGATTATTTTACTCATTTAATTAAAACTTCTTCATTTTAATTTGGTGGTATGCCATGTAAAAAAATTATAAATTTAGATAAATTTCATGTTGTAGCCTTGAAAAAGTGTCATATTGTTACTACTTTAGTGTAAAATCAGTTATGCCACATAGCATGCCTTTAGAAGTTGGGTGTTAGGATTTGTGTTGAGACAAAGCTAGATAATTATTGTGACACCTTGAATATGTGAAATGTGAAGATGAAGGCTATGATATAAAAAAATTCCAAATAAAATATCTTAATATTAAATCTTGTGAAAAAAACTTATGAAGAATACTTTTCACAAACACAACTTTTGAAAACTTTTTTGAAGACCAAATTATTAACACAACTTACGAAATGCAAATTATGAAAAATACCTATGAATTTTAATATATGTGAAGGAAAAATCATGACAAAATATGTTTAAAAAATTATGAAGACCAAAATATATGAAGAACAAAAATATTGAAGTTCACAACTAGTGAAAACCAAGAGTTGCAAACACATCCTATGAAGTGTAAAATATGTGAATGTAAATCTAATTGTTCAGGCATGAGGACTCAAAAGTTTGGATATGTTGAATTACATGAAAAATTTAATGATTAAAAAAACCTATGAACAAAAATTATAAATACCAAAACCATGAAACACACAACCTACATTTTGTAAAGAATGCGAAGTCTGAATGTGAAAACTTGTATATATGCAAAAATCCTAAAGACCATTATTAGGTTAGTTAGAATAAATCACACAATAAAAACATGGATAAAAAATAAATTCCAATTGCATATATATTCAAATTCAATCATCTACATATAGGATAAGAGCTTTTAAATCTTGAGCCTACTAAATACACATATAACTGCTGATGAAAAGACTTTTTAAAATAGAACTAGAACTTTCAAAATTTTAATGGTCCCTTTTCAGAAAAATAAGAAATAAAGGAGTGTTTTGAGTACAAAAAATGATGACTCATATGGGAAATACTCTTGAGTATTCAAGAACCCAAAATATTTGGTTAGCAAATACAAATCAACATGAATTATCACAAAAAGAATGGTTGAACTAGAAACATGAAAGAGACTCTCAATTTATTCATACAACATACTAGCCTTGACCATATCTTAGATTTGTGTGCAATGAAGTGATTTTATTTTACCCTTGTCTTGAGGATTTTAGCAAGGACTTGGAAAAATTCTAGGTTTCATTCTAGTTTCCTTGAAGCCTATTGAAATTAAGAGAGCTTAAGCATTACTTTACTACCATCCAGGAATCCATAGCCTTGAAAAATATGCCTTTGGTTTATCTTTTCTTACCTCATATTATTGTATGATTTGTGATACATTGAACTTATTTCATCATGTGAGTATTTGATCACCTTTAGATTTTCTTTGGGTTTATTGATCATTATTTAGGATACATTGGTCCTCTTTTTTTTACAATGTGATAAGAAGGAAGGCAGTAACCATGGTGAGTTGGTATTTGTAAAAAAAACTTGATTTATCAAAATGTCCCTACCAACTATAGTCATATTAATAGTTATTACCTTAAACAAGTAATAACATGAGATGTGTATTTGATCCCAAGAGATGAGTAAACTTTATAAATTTATATGGAATAATGAGAGTAACTTTTGCATACCTAATAGAAGTATTCAATTATGATATAACCATAATTAATTTTTTTATTGCATACCTAAATTTTGAAAATATCTGACATAAAGGTGTAAAACCTATGAACAAAGTTAGTTTGTGTGTTTTGTCTTATGTCCTTCCCATAATTGTTCTTCTTTTAGAGCCTCTCTTATGGCTTAAACATACATAAACTTAAGCATGGATGAAAAATTGAAGTGAATTGGATATTATCTTGGTGATACCAAGAGAATTCAATCTGATTTCCACAAAAAACAAACAAAGACATCTATCCTAGAAATCAGGGAACTAAACTAAAGGAAAGCAAAATGTTGAAAATAGGAAAGGCTAATCTAGAAAGCATAAAACTACTCTAGAGAAATTAAATAATAGAGAACAAGAAACCCAACTATGAAATTAGTAAATATAACCTAATCCTACCTCTACCTCAACAATTATTTGTCATTTAGGGACATCTCTAGATGGCACAACCATGAAGTCATGTTTTAAAAACTACCCACTGATTAGATATGTCAATCCATTACCTTGGAATTCACTTAAACAAAAAACATTATGACCCAAAATATATGATATATGGTAAGGTTTGATCTATAATGGGATAAATTTGTCATGTTGTCCTTTCTTTTCATGGGCTTTGTCCCATAAAAGCACAAAATTAGATATTTTAAATACTTTAAACTTTGATTTTATGTCAAACCACTTTTTAACCAAGTCCTAATGTTTAATGAAATTAATAAAGGCTTCATTCCTTGAACCCTAAATATATATTATATACAATAAATGAGATTCCACTTTCTCACTTGGTTTCATGTACTCCTACATAAATTTATATGTTGGCAATTTGAGCATGATTGGGAGTATTGGTTATCATCTATATACTATCAAGTAAGGTGAAGCTTAGAGGGCTTGCTTAAATATTGTTTGGTCCACCCATAGTTCTTATTTTAGTAAATGATTCCATTCTCTAGGTTTGTCTATAGCTAAATTTTAATGGCATCAATCAAGTTTTATTTGTCAATTAAACTAATTTGTTTCCTTGTGGTTAATTATTGAAAGATGCCCTAATGGTAATTTGATTATCATGGGCCTATTTAGTGAACTCAGCTGGTTGGAATGTTTGTCTATTATCACAAATTAAGGAAATGAGGGTACCAAACATAGTTGAGATATTTTCCTCTAAAAAATAGATTACATCTTGTGCTTTGGAATGTTTTATAGCCACTACTTCGGTCCACCTGGTGTAGTAATATGTGGCTATGATCATAAATTTATGGCTATTTAAAGAATTTAGTTTGATGACACCAATGAAATACAAGCCCCATTTAATAAATGTCCTACCTTCAATGATAGGTGTAATGGAATTATTGCATCTACTTATCTCTTTGTGAAGACCTGGCATTCATGACATGTTTTTACATGGGTGTGCATATTTAAATATTATTGGCCAATAATATCCAATTAAGATAATTTTATGTGTTATGGTGTTTCCAGATGGATGAACACTACCTATATTCTATTGTAGGTTCTATAGGTTTTCTTGAGCTTTTCCTCATGATACACATCTTAGGTATATGCCTTTATAATTTTTTCTATAGAGGATCACTTTTTTTATCATGTAGTGAGTAAATTTGAGCCTCACGACTCTTATTTATTAACTATTGATTTTTGGGGGACAAGTGCATGTGAATAATTATTGAATGATATCAATGTACCACTCTCCTCTGGATACCTAGGTCTAATAGACCTACTCAATGGTGATGCATGGGTTAGACTCAATCATAAGATGATGTCTTATCCTATGACAATTTTGGTAGGATTTATTTTTATTTCAAACTCTTATAATTTTTCCATCTATTTGCCTCTATTCTCTAACAATTCATTCTATTGTAAAATGAGCTTGACAACAGGGTTTGGCATAATTAAATTAGTCTTATTTCTCAAGATGTAATGTCTAAATTTCTTTGCCACTTTAACTAAAGCAAAAATTTACATATCTATCATGGAGTACTTGATCTTTGATTCCTTCAATTTCATGATCATGAATACAATAGGATGCTTACTTTCATCCTTCTTCTCAGTAAGCATTGTAGATATTGTGTGTTGTAAAGTGAATGAATATAAGAAAAAGTCTTTGTTGAAGTTTGGTCTTATTAATACTGAAGCCTATTATATGGCATCCTTGATGTTTTGAAAAGAATTTTGGGCCTTTGGTGTCCATTATACTTTGGTGTCTTGCTTGAGCATTGCATTTATAGGTCTAACAATTTCTACAAAACTTGAGATAAACTTCCTTACAAATTTTATCTTTCTAAAGAAAGAATTGAGATCTTTTTTGTTTTTTGGGAATTCAGTATTGGAAATACCTTGAAATTAACTCAAATAAATGGTGATCCCATCCTTGGTGATGATGTAACCCAAAAATTTTCCTTTAGTAACACCAAATGCTCTCTTTTTTGGGTTTAGAAAGATACAAAGCCCTCTACATCTTTCAAAGAATGACTGTAGATTTCCTACATGATTTGTTATATTCTTTGAGAAAATAGTGAGGTTATTCATGTAAATTATTATGAATTTAACTATAATCCCTTGAAATGCATGGTCTATGACTCACTTAAAAATAGATCTTGCATTAATCAGGCTAAAAGTCATCCTCTTATATGCATAAGTATCCCACTTCATGATAAATGTAGTCTTCATCCTATCTTTAGATTATACCAACACTTAGTTATATCTTGAAAAAATGTCTAAGAAAGACATCATTATAGAACCACTTACTATATGGATCACCTCATTTATGGAAGATAGAGGATAGCTGTATTTATCAAAATCCTTATTCAGATTCCTAAAGTCAACACACAATCTAATTTCCCCATTCTTTTTCTAACTGAAACCAAGTTGGTAACCCAAATTGAATGTCTGATAGGGAACACTATCCTAATGTTAAACATATTCTCTATTCTTTTTGAATGAGTGGTTCCAAGATGGGATTAACCAATATCTATGTTTGTATTAATGGTTTATGGTCTAGCTTCAATGGGATTATATGAGTGATGACCCTAGGATTGAAAACATTCAAGTCTTCATAGGTTCATGCATTTACATATTTTTACTAAATGAGAAAATATGTCATGCTTTGTATTTTATATAGGGTGCAACTGAGACCAATGTTGACATAACCTATATCACTCTGATTCCCCAAGTTCTCCTTATTAAACTTAGTTTCATTGACTTTGGGATACCTCAACTTCTAAGCTTAGCGATTTTTATCAAATGCTCTCTCCAAAGAAACCAACCCTAAAGGAATATGACTTTATTTGATTTTAATAACTCCTTACTATCTTAGTTCCTCTTGACATTGATAAGTGATTTATGTATTATCAATGATTTAAGATTCAAATTACCTTAAATTGGTAAAGAATTGAACAATCTATTGATCATCATGAAACACCTAAATTTTTTTTATATTGTCAAAAATTGATGGGTAAGGCATGAGTTCAATATAAAATATTTGTACCTTGGACTCTTTTAATGGTGATAAGTTGGTAGTTTAAGCATCCAGTGAGTCAACAACTTGGTTTTATTCCCTAGGAATAACTACCATGTTGAATGCTTCAAATGACTCAATCAAATCCCATGCCCAATTTTTGTATCTATTAAGATATGACAATTTTTATTGGTATTCACTTATGACTTGATTAATCACTAGCTTTGAATATCCATATATTATTAATTCCTTGTCATTGTTTTTGAGAGTGAATTGCAATGCCAAAAATGGTGATTTTTACTTCATTCTATTTTTGGTACATGAAAATTTTAACTTGTAAGCTTCTAGGTACTTATTACCTAGTGGGTCAATCAATTCAACTCCAATGCCTGATCCCTACTTGGATTTTACACCATAAAAATAGAGAGTCCACAATTAGGAATGTCCTTGGATTTCTAGCCTTTACACCTCATTCTTCATGGTAAAGGTATAAATACCAAGATTAAGATATTTTCAACTTCTTCATTCTTAGCATTATATTCTATGATGGGATAATTCATTATTAGTTATTAATAAATTCAAAATTTATTTGGAATACCTCTCCATGGTAATCAAATGTGAGAGAGTCTATTGCTACATACCCATTTAGCATATTTGACCAATCTCTGCTTTATAGTAGTCAATATCCCAATGGGATATTTAGCACGAGGATGTCTATAGTCTTTTACACATGCAACTTAGATGCAACTTAAATGCATACATCATTCAACTCTCCAACCATAGGCACCACTATTTTGTCTAACTATGAAATTGTCCTCTTGGATGAACTTGGAGTTAATCCCAACTTTTGACAAATAGAAGTTGGAATTATAGTGACCAAAGCTCTAAAATCAACTAAAAAATTATGTATATTCTTACCAAATGTTCTGATAGTTAGCAATAAAGGAGTAAATTATGGCTTACTCTTGTATATAACATTAATATGACTAGATTTTGGCTTCTCTATAGTAGAATTCCCTATAATAGACTCTCTTAGGAGCTTTGTATGTTTATTAATCTGAGCCAATTCATGAAGAGTGATGTTTACCTTTATCTTCTTCATGTAATCATTGATATTGTATCCTCTTTTACTCTATTATTCATTGTTAAGAGGTTGGTCATTCCCTTTTGGGGGAGGTGGATTGTTATCAACCTTCAAATTCAAGGGAATAATCATATTATTTGGAGGAGTAGACATAGTGAGGGGCTGTTTGTTACTCAAATTATAATTTCTTCTTTTGAACTATTGAAAATCATGTATCTCATCTAATTTTTCCCTAGTACATTGTCATCTTCACTTGGAAAATGAAACTCAAGGGGTTCAAAGACCATAGTTGTGATTTAGGAAAAGGTATCATGGGGGAACTCTAGTGGATTATTCATTAAATATTACCTTACCATCTCCTATTGAAAGATTTTAAATTCTACATAGAACTCAACACAATCAAGTTCACCATGTTTTGATGTGTTATGAACCCTACACCAATTAGGCAGATCTATCTGAACTATGTTGATTTATGGGAAATTATTGGCTTATTGTTATTCCACATCATTTGTAGGCTTGTTGAAAGGCCTATTATATCTTTAAAATCTAAAATTCTTATTATTGTTCAGACTAGTATTATTTCCCATCTTCCTCTACATGATCAAAAAGTTATTACAAGATTTTAAACCATCATCTGTATAAAATCTAATTATGCCTTGGTAGAATACGCACCCTAGGTAATTACAGTATTAGATGGGAGTGAATGTTATATCTACTACTGACCATTCATTTGTGTATATTTTTTCAAAAATCCATAGTTATGATTTGGTGTATGTTGCATCATAGGAGGTAGTGCATATAGCTAATTTTGGTTGAATGTTAGAACATTATGATTCAAATGAGACATTGAATTCAAAGCTGAGAAACCAACATTAAGGCTAGGAGTGCCTATTATCTAAGGATTTAATTGCCTATCAATATTGATCTCTCCTTCATAGGCTAGTGATAAAGTGTTTACAGTAGTAGCTCTTTGTAAAAATACTACAATAATTATATCTAAGGCATTATTATACATTTTAAGTGCTATTGCCATTGGTGGTTTATATACAACACTTAACCAAGTGTACATATTCTAAAACCATGAATTAAATTCTTATATTAGCTCATTTGGTTGCCTTTTCATACTAGTGAAAAGATAATACACCACACTTAGACTAGTAACATGTCCAAATTGGGTAAGAAAAGTTATTTGACATGAGTTCCATAAAGTAATCAATTTATCTTGTAAATTGAGGAACCAATCATAAGTATTATCCTACAATATGAATGGGAAAAGTGTGCATGAAATATATTCATCAATAACCTTCATCAATCTTAAAGCATCTTTGAAAGACTTGATATGCTCCTTTTCCATTCTTCCTCCTGAACCTAGGAGAAAGAAGGTGGATACTTATCTAGATTTCGTGGTAAATAATGCACATCTCTTAGGACTGCAATGGTAGATCTAACTAACCAAGACTAATCCATAGGATGATTAATTGGCTAGATTTTTATCAT
Source organism: Torreya grandis (assembly GCA_037957365.1). Taxonomy (NCBI): domain Eukaryota; kingdom Viridiplantae; phylum Streptophyta; class Pinopsida; order Cupressales; family Taxaceae; genus Torreya; species Torreya grandis. The sequence continues at coordinate 399,048 of JARHVA010005475.1, read as the reverse complement.
TTGGGAAGGTGTCCTAACCTGAGGTATGGTGGGGACAACTGGTGCAGATTTAAGCCTTTGATGGTTTGACAAAGGTGAAACCAAAAGATTAGTTTGGGATCTAGACCTAGTTACTCTCTTGGGTGTCTCTAATTTAACTCAGATGTAGGGGACAACCTTGTCTAGGAAAAAAAAATGGTTATGACCCTCCTTCTAACACCAAATTTCATTTTTGTTAATTTAGTTTTAATTCACAAAAAAAAATTAATGAGGTTACCTCTAACATTTTAGGATATCAATGGAGATAAACTCCACTCTAGGGCATGATTTATAGTTATGGGTTGAACAATCAAGTGGTGGAATAGTAGGTTGAGCATGCAGGTTGTTTAATTGGGTATGAATGGATGAGTGAAACCTAGAAGAAAGTTAAAATCTAGTTGAGTTGGATGGATGGAACCTATGCTAAAGTAGGTAGATCTCAAAAAAAAACTCTAAAAGAGGGAAAGGTAGGGAAAAAAGAAGACTTTATGATTTCAAAGGGATTACTTTTAGGTTGCTCTCTTTATAGATAAGTTTCTTAATACCAATGTTTATAGCTTGTAGTTATTACACATGTAGATATAAACATAGTAGGGTAGTTTAGGGAAGAATTGATATAATAAAGTCTAAGGTCTTAGTTAAAGGTTGTTTCTGTTTAGAGTAGTTATTGCACACCCCTATTTAGAAGATTATATCTTGAACTAGAGAGGTATCTAAGGTAGCTTTTTTCTCACACATAGAAGGTTATATCAAGGAAAACACTTCTACACACTTAAATAATTGAAACAATCAACTTAATTACATATATTTAATGATATTTACTAATTATCCAATATTTATTTCACATCTTCAATCAATATACACTGATAATAACAAGAAGGAATTCCCCATAGCTTTTTCACACTTTAAATTACTGAATCAAACAACCAAGAAAGTAAACACAATTAATTACACATAATTAGAATGAAAAAGGACATCAAAATAGTTGTGTGAGAATCAAAAAACTTATTATCATATTGACAAAATCTTCTAACCCTTGAAATAAGAGGATTACAAGTATAAATAGATTTGGGTAGGGGTCACCTCATCCTCCAAATCCATACAAATGTCTAAAATTACATGTTAATGATAATTAAAACAAGAGTTATAATTAATGCTAGTTATGCATGCATGTCTAAACTTAGTCAAAACTAAGTCTTTTGAAATGGGACTCACACTTACAAAGACATGTAATGTGTGCATGTTTACAAAACTATTAAATAAACTATTACATGTCTTAGTTACATTGTTAATTTACATGAAAAATACATATTAAAATAGCTAAATAGACTAGGGTTTACTAGTCAATGAAGCCTACATGGTTAAACTGATAGTCACTAGAGGGACTATAGTGAAAGGTGTAGTTGAATTGGAAGATGAATTATCAATCCTAGTAGTGATTTTATCTAATGATTTGTTACAACCTTATTAAATACATGTTAAAAATGGAGGGTCTATGTACCTTGATGACTTATGCAAGTAAACAAGCATGCTCTATCTTGGTGGATTTAAATTCCAAAAAATATCTCCACCTCTATGACCTCCTTCCTAGTAAAGCCCAGTTCTTATTCAATTTATTATAGTGTGCATCCCTGGAGACTACTTAAAATTATTTGACTCTTACTATAGTAGTTAATCAAAAATGACCCTACTTATTAATTTACCTAAAGGATCTCAGGCTTGGGACAAATTTAACTGATCCAAAATTTGTAGGACTTATTTTTCTTATTTTGTTAATTTAGGAATCAAGGCTTTCACACTTGATACCCACTCTCTAAATTCTAATGTCATAATGATGACCATATTGAGAGAATTGGATGCTTTCAATGGTGTCATGAAATTAATATTATTGTAAAACTTATTAGTTATGTACAATACAAGTAAATTCATCTTATTTTAAAATAATTAAATAATTTGACAGTTTCAATGATATGAGAGGATAATTTAGCCCTTATTAAACCAATAGTCTCTAAATATTATAAATCCCAAGATCAAAGTTTTATACATCACCTTTAATCTCCTTAGGAAAATGAATAATGTGATGTTGTTCTCTTACCTACTCCATCTCTTGTTTTAAGTCTTGTCTGGCCTGCTTTATGCCCTCATGAAGTTCTAGCAATGCCTTTATATTTTCCTGTAGGTAGGATTTGAAATAATTATTATATGAAGACTACCTAAGTCTCCTAGTCTTTCTCCTTGACAATGAGAACACATCTTACCTTTACTCTAATACCAAGCCTCTGCTAGAGTCATATTCTATCTTCCTCGTCCTAATCCTCTAAATGGTAGTTATTAATTTGTCAAAAATAGATCTCACAGTGATGATTTTAGTTATTTTAAAATTGGGTCTTTGAGAGGTTTGGGATTCTAGGTTTGTATCCCACTAGATAATTACTATCTATGTGGCATCTACTAACTAAGTTTCCTTTGTAATGGTTATTTTCAAAACATCCCTTAAAGACTACATGAGTGCCTCTGCATGAAATGAATATGGTAATGATGGCCATATGATTTTAGACTAGTATATGATTCTAAAGTAAAGCTTTAGATGAAAAATATAAGTGGGCTTCTTCTTCTTAGATTTGGTATAGGGAGTAATGTAAGTAGCTTGGGTTGTGGTGGAGGAAGGCATGGGCAATCGTAAATGATTAGAAGATATGTGTAATTGAGCACTATTAAGAGACCCCCTAGTCTTCTTAAAATGTACCTCTTTCGACTTAGGGGATTAGGGGAAATTAAAACTAAAGTAATAATAAGAGCCAAAGAAACACTCTCAACAGTAGAATAAATAAGACTGGTAGGAATATCAACACTAGAATTAATAGGCATTAAGGAGTCCAAATTAGTACTAAGAATAATGAGAGCTAGTGAAATGAAATCAATATGAGAGGTAAAAGAAATCAAAGGGTCTGAAGAAATAGTAGGGACTGAGATAGTTATAGGAACACTATCCTCATATGACTTTTATTCCTTTATTGGTGCTTTCCCTCTGACCCTATTAAGACTCAATATTTTTGCCTTTTGTAACTCCTCATCCTCATCTTTAGGATCAAGACCTTCTTGTATTGGTGTCTCAATGATTATATCCATAGGGTCCCTAAAAACTCTAGGCTTTCTCTTATAGCAAATTTTAATTTTTAGCCAAAGGAAGAGCCTATCAAGTGGAAGTAGGTGTGACATTCATACTTTTAGTAGTTGGAATTGAGGATACAACAAGGGGTTAAAATATTTTGAATCTGAGGAATCAATGCAAATTGGTTCTTTAACTCTCCTAAATGAACTTGTAAAGAAAGAATTGACTCCACCTCTTACTCTAGCTTAAAAATTATAATTATAATTAGTGGAGGATGAGATAGACCTTTTTGTCATGACCTTGACACAATAGAGGCCTCCTCTACACCCTAATCCTAATTCACAACTATCATCATAGTGGGTGGTGGTCTGGAGGAGGTTCCTTGGTCTTGTGGATATTCAAAACATTGAGAGGTCTAGTAATCTTTAGTTGCCCATCCACTAGGAGGAGAGAACCTAGTATATGCCTCTATAATTATTATAGAGGGATTTACTTGGATAGCTCCCAAAATATCCTCCATCAGTCTAGCTTATTTTAATCTTTCTAAAACCTTGACATCTTCTTTTTCATTCAAAAATATGAAATCATACTCATATGGTTCATGCTGGTAAAGGATACCTAAAAATTAGATGTGCTTGTGATTTAGGCTATGAATATCCCAATACCTATATGGTAAAATCACTAATAAATAGTATTCCTTAAATTTACCAACTTCTCCAAAATGTTTTATATTAGTGTAACACATCTAACCAATCATCAAAGAGGAGCCATGAAACACACCTTTCTTATTATTATTTAAATCCTCATCAACACTCCACTACAAGTGGTAAGAAATATCCTATTCAGATAGTTTTTGGGGGACATACTTGGGTGACACAAAGGGGCAACCTTGTTCCCCATTAACATAATTATTGTGTAGTTAGGATAGAGCCAATAATCCCACCTTGGCCCTAATGTTTTACTAATGCTTTTTAATACTCTAATCAAGGTTTCCTCATGAATTACCATCCATACTTGAGGGTAAACATTCTCAATAATTTTGACTATATTCATTGTATATGCATAGACATGGAGGAAGGAAAAGAAATCACATACCTAATTTTTAATACAATCTGGGGTTGGGCTCCAGAGAGATCCATTGTGCATGTAGATAGTGTCCATGATTACATCTAATAGATATGACATAATATATAAATGGTCATCTACAGGCCTATTATCCTTATTAAACATTTATTATTGTATCTTTATATTTATTATCTCTCCCAAGGTGAAGGTAAGCTCTGAGGTCATCAATAAATCCAAAAATGACACCCATTCTATATGGAGGAAGTGGATACTAGGGTGACCATATAACCTGCTCAATAAGGCCATCTCAATATGAATTCCCATCTAAAATTTGGTGATAGTCACTTGCTCCTTGGCATTTAGGGTGACCACTTCTCTAGGAATAACCCATTTTCTTAATGTATTATCAATTATGGTTGTCTTCTTCCACAACTCAAGATAGTGTCCATCAAATTAGTACCTATGGTTGGAAGATGCATGTACCTCTAGAAAGTTTCCTTGAAATACAAAAAATGACTATCTAGTGGCTTATGTGGTGTTATAAACCATTTCCAATCATCTTACCCATGAAGATTAGGTCCTTTAGCAGGTTAATACAAGGCATCACCTCAAGCTTGGCTACTATAAAATGTAGCCATTGATGATTTAATGGTAGAAAGTCTATTACCAATTACTTCTATGGGGCTATTAGATTCTCTTTGCATGACTCCCATGAATACCTTAAATGAAGAATAAATTATGGTATATGTATTTTTTGTGGAGTCTTTGATATATAATTTAGAAGGAGACATAACTCCCTTAAATACCGTAAATGAAGAAGCCATTTTTACCTAGTTCAGTTATGTAGTTCTAGTCTTCAATCTAACTATTTTCTTGATTTAGAGGAGTAATTTACATAGGAAAAAATATAAATAGGTCTTCAAATTATCTTGATAATGTAAATTCACTTGATCTCTTTAGTAATCAATAGGCATGATGTCTTTTTAAAATTCACTCATATAGCATTGAGTATAGGACTTTAATTCTAGTTTATGCACCATTAACATCCAACATCTTCAAGCTTGTTTTACTCATTTAATTCGAAATTATACATTTTAATTTAGTAATTATTTCACATAGGCTTTTTATACATTTAGATAAATTCCATGTTGTAACCTTAGATAAGTATCACATTATCACTACTTTAGTACAAAATCAATTATGCCATGTAACATGCCTTTAGAAGTTTGGTGTCAGGATTTGTGTTGAGACTAAGCCATCCAATTATTGAAATGCCCCAAATATGTTAAATGTGAAGTTGAAGGCTATGATAGATAAAAATTTCAAATAAAATCTTAGAATACTCAAATCTTATGAACAAAACTTGTGAAGAACACTTTTCATGAGCACAATTTTCCAACACTTTTTTCAAAGACCAAAATCTAAACACAACTTTCAAAATGAAAATTCCAAACAAAACTCAAGAAATGTATAATAGACAAAGGAAAATTTGTAACAAAAGATGTGAAAAAAAAATTTAAGACAAAAGGTTTCAAAGACTAAAACTATCGAAGTCTACGACTAGAGAAAACCAAAAGTTACAAGCATATCCTACAAAGTGTAAAATATGTGAATGTAAAGCAAACTATGCAAGTGTGAGGACTCAAAAGATAAGATATGTTAAAGTACGTGAAAAAATTTGTGATGAAAAAAACCTGTGAACTTAAATTTTGAAGATCAAAAATGTGAATGCAAAACATATGAAATACGAAGATGTGAATTTCAAATGTAAAAACCTGGATATATGAAAAACTCTTGAAGACCATTAGTAGGTTAGTCTAAATAAATCACACATCAAAAAATTGGATAATAAAGATATACCAATTATTTTTATATATAATATCAGTCATCTAAATAAATAATAAGAACTTTTACAGCTTGATCTTGCTAAAACACATATAAATGCTAATGAAAAGCCCTTTTAAAATAGAACTAGACCTTTCAAACTTTTAAAGGGTCCCTATTCAAAATAAATAAATAATGGGGTATGTTGAGTAAAACAGCAACCATTTTAAAAATTAATGTTGTTACTCTATGATAAAATAATGAAGATAGGTATCAAAACATTTATTGACAATTTTTGTCTAACCATCAGTCTATAGATGATATCCTGAACTCATTTTCAAATGTGTGCTAAGGCGCTTGAAGAGTTCCTACTAGAAATGACTCATGAAGCCTGAGTCATGATTTGACATAATGTAGGTAGGGATTATAATTAAATTACTTATGTGTTATAAATAATGGAATAATATATCAAATAATTAAGAATAAAATAATCAGATCCACAATAATAATTGATAAAAGAGCAGAATACTTGATAATAATGACTAATCCACTTCTAGGGGGCAACCTCTGCAATAATGTAATAAGATCATAATTTTTAATATGACAGTAAAATACTAAGCACTACCCACATATATATTCCATAAGCTAACCATATTAAAAACATAGATAAATGCAATAAGATAATATGAAAGGTATGTAAGCCACAAGTTGGCCACACATATTCCTAAATTCACTATAGGTAAAGGGCATAGCATGCCCTTCCCCTTCAAAATAAATTTTTCATCAAAATTTAATCAAATCTAGATGTTGCTTTAGGAAACCTTCATCCTCTTATGTTGCATCTTCACAATTCAAAATCTTCCACTTGATCAAATACTCCTTAATCTTTCTTATTTGTAGCCTTTTTATGTGTGTGTGAATGATATTCTCAAGTTCTAAAAAGAATCTACCTTATTCATCCAATTCATTTAAATTATTATGGGTATAAACTCTCTATCCAATTATCTTATTTAGGTAATATACATGAAATACAAGATGTATGTGAGTGGATTTAGGTAGTTCTAACTTTTATGCCACACTGCAAATTTTATGCAAGATATAATAAGGGCCATGATACTTAGGATAAAGTTCATTATTATTTTTATGTTGTTTCAAAGACACCTAATTATACGGTTAAATTCAAATAAATATCCAATCACCAATATCAAAATGCCTCTCACTATGGTATCGATCATATTGTTGTTTCATTCTATTTTGTGTTATTGATAAATTTTCCCTTAAACTAGCTAAAGCCTCCTATTGATGTTGAGTGTGTTCTTAAATAGATTTAACCTTGGGTTTCACCTTCAAATATTAAGTGATGGATTTGGGGTGATAGCCATAAAGTGACACAAAGTAAGACATTCAGAAGAGGTATGGAATGAAGTGTTGTACCACCATTCTGCTAGTGTCATCCAATGGACCCAATGTTCTTGTTTATTTGATGAAAAATAATGAAGATGCCCTTCTCAAAATTTGTTGACAACCTATATTTTTCCATCATATTGAGGATGATAAGATGATCTATGAGCCAAATGGGTACCCAAAATTGAAAATAAATTGGTCCAAAATTTACTGGTGAAGATAGGATCATGATCATTTACAATGATTTTTGGGGTACCATGTACCTTTTGAGGTATATTGGGAAAATAAACAACTATTGTAATGGCTACAAATGGTTGTGATAAGGAAAAAAATGAGCATATTTTTTGAGCCTATCCATAACTACCATGATGAAATTTTTATCTTCAAATCTCAGTAATCCTATAATTAAATCTATGAAAACCTCCTCCCACCACTAGCTAGGGATGGATAATGGTTACAGAAGACCTATTGTTTTAATTTTTTCCCATTCATTCTATTGACAAACCATCTATTTTTCCACAAATTTTTGTATATCCTCCTTTAGTTTATACCAAAAAAATATTTCTTGATATGATGATATGTCTTCAAAAATTTTAATGCCCCTATTGGAGATGCATGAAGCTCTTGAATGTTCTTGTGTTTGAGGACAAGATCCTTACATAGGTACAATATATATTTATACTATAATATATTTCCTTTCGACTCAATTATTTTAGAAACACCTAAACCATGCTAAATATTCTAAATTATAACCTATGTATCCTTGTCATTCACCCATTCTAATCTTGCTTCTTCCACCCAATTTTATTTCCAAATGGTCATTATGCATAATAGTGCCTCAACTGTTCATAACTCATACAAAGTGCACTTGTGACCACATTATATTTGCCTTTCTTATAGATTGTTTCAAAGCCATACCCAACATTTTAGTCACCCATTTTTATTTATCTTATAAATGAAAAATGTTGTTCTAAAAATTATTTTAGACTATCAAGATTAGTATTTACCTTAAACTCTCTACCCATCATATAAGGTCTCAATTGCTTGACTGCATGAAGAATTACCATCATCTTTTTCACATAGATTGGCTTGATCTTGTTTTTCCCTTGAGTTAATGACTCTTGAATGCAATGGGTCTTATTTATTGCATGAGTACTACTCTCGTGCCATATTTTGATGCATCACATTCAATAATAACATTTTGGAAAAATTAGGGGTTACTAACACTAGAGTGGTGCACATAGCCTCTTTCAGCTACTTAAATACCTTAATACCTGGTTTAATCTAATGGAAGGAATATTTATTCAGTAATCAAGTGAGTCGAGTTACTATGCTACCATAAAAAAAATTTAATCTATGATAGTACACTGTTAGCCCCAAAAATCCATGAAGGTTCTTAAGGGTCTTTGGCTCTTACCACTACATCATAGATTTGATATTCTTAAGGTAGAATTTGAATCCTTCATGTGAAATAATATGACCTAATTAATCTACCTCATGGATTCCAAAATAACATTTTGAAGGTTTTACATAAAGCTAATTTTATTCCAAAACTAATAGTACCTATCTCGCATATGTTAGATGTTCTTCCTAAGTTTTCTTGTAGATTAGGATGCCATCAAAAAACACCAACACAAACTTCCTTAAAAAGGCCTAAAAATAATATTCATCAAACTCTAAAATGTAGATGGTGAATTTTGTATACACATAATATTTTCAAACTTTTATCAATTACTGATGCTTTCTATCTTACAAGAACCCATTGAGTCTCAATCTCTCTGATTACATGCCTTAAAGGGTGTACAGGGAAAAGGGTGGGTAGACCATTAGTGCTCTATAGTATTATTATCCCTTTTACCACTTGTTACCAGTCTAACCAACTCCTAAAACCATTCCCCTGAGCATGGCCTCCTTTTTACACACTCCTCTAGTCATCTACCACCTTCAGTACTCCTTTTCCTAACCTAAAACGTCTTTTGATAGTTTACATGATGAGGTCAACTATGTTGATCTTGTACTCTTATTGGAAAAACTTATTTATGGTCTAGGTCAGCTCTTGGCTGACCTATCCCATGACCTAGTGAGTTTTTTCCAATAATAATATTAGGTTGACTAGGTCGACCCTATCGGCTAAAACTTTCATAAGGGTTTAGGGTTAGATCCACCTATATAAACACATTAATTCTACCATTATTAGAGAGACATCAAGATTTATGATTCATTTATGCCTCTTTAAAATATGCTCTTTCACCATTCTATTTGAGGATTCTTAGCTCAGGGTTTTTACTTGGAGAAGAATCTAGTCTGGTGGAGAAGTCTTGGATGTTTTGGCCTTTATTAGTGATCATTAAAAACCATAATAACCTCTTATTAATCACCTTTGTCCAAGGGATATATTGAGTCTTGATGGGTTCATCTTCTAGGTAAGTATCTCTAACTTTACTCCTCTCTTTAGTAGATAGAAGTAGCATAAGTAATGGATTTTGAATAATATTACTCTTCTTCTCCATGCATTAGGGTCTTACCTATACATTACTTAATTAGGATTCTCTTATGCATGTTTACTTTCATTTATTTCCTAATCCCCCCACTTTGTGCCACAAGATTTGGTGAGCACTAGATTAGATTTCTTTGCTTTACTTGTTATTAGTATAGTGAATATGAAAACATAGGACTTAGTTAGGGTTATTGCATAGTTTTACTTAAATAGAGGCTTTGGAACCCTCCCTATTGATCTTATTATGGTAAGAGATCCCCTAATTAGGTCTAGAATATTTATATTGGTCATGCTCCTGATTATCTAATGTATCCCCAATTAGAAGTGTAAATAGGATCTATCTTCTCCAAGTTAGGGTTGATTTGTGGATATAATGCATTTCTAATTACATACATTAAGGTGAAGTCAACATGAAATCTAACCCTTTTAGGTCTTCATCAAATATAAGTTACTATATCAAATAGGTCACCATGGTACTATTATTCACTTTCAGATAATAGACTATATCAAATAGGTCAACTTAGTCTCTTATTTAGCTCCAGAACAAAAAACTATGTTTTTCAAGTCAACTTAGTATTCTATATAGCTTTTAGATAACAAACCAAGTTGATCAATCTGATATAATCATCTTAATCGGTTTTAACAAATAGAGAATTTTAGAACTAGATTAACCCAATCAACATAGTTGGCAAAAATTGAAAGCAATATTCAAGGCACTTCAACAAAAAATTTATAATCCTTAGCATCTTCCAACCCACCAAGGTTCCTTTCTTCTCTCTCTTTAAATTTAATTCTTCCTTACAGTTCTATTTTTCAAAGTTTACAATCTTTGAAAATTTCAATTATACATAAAACTAGGTCAACCTGGTCAACCTATTTCTATATTTTATCTTCTATTTGAAAGACTAGGTCGACCTGGTTGTCTTAGTTATTAAATACTCTTACTTTTGCAGTACAGTAACAACCATATCAACTCTATTTTGTAATGTTTTCATACATTATCATTTGAACCAACTTTGTACTATGCATAAATTGGAAATTAATAACTATATGCTATTAATTAAATCACACTTTCACTTTTAGTTGTTTGCATGATTAGAGTAGCTCACATAGTCTAATTAGGTAGTTTTTGAAATTAACAATTAGTTTCACTATTTTTCTCTTTTTTCACACACTACCAAATCATATAATTTTAAAACGCATTTAAACATTTATCTACCCAAGGTCTACCTACTTGAATTTCATCACCTAACTTGGTTATTTGGCCAAGTATAAAGATGTGGTTAATGGTATATATTGGAAAAGAATATGACACCATTATCACTATGAGATTTTAAAGTGAGGGGGTAGGCCCTAATACCAAACTAATGCTACTGTTAACACAGATCCTTTTCAGCTTAAACGTCCTGAAACCATCCATAGATTGTTTTCTAGTTCCTTACTTTCAATGAATTTTTATATCACACTTAAAATAACACTTTATAATAATCTAAAAACATTTAGGATGACCACTTATCTATCATTTACTTTTGAGTTGATTGCTTTCTCTTTTCTCATTGTATGTTTTATTACAAAAACTTGCATTGGCCAGCATTGGTGTAAGGTTTTATGCAATGTGATTCAAGTGGATCATTCTCATTGACCCAATTGATTGTGTGTTTGATTTAATTTCTTGATTTAAAGTACATTGTAAAATATTTTCCTATTTTTAGTACACTATCATACAGACTATTTTTATTCCCTCCTGTAGTACTAAGTTGATTTGGTCAACTATGTATCCCCTTTTACCAATCAAGTTACATTATTAGGTCAACTTATTTGACCCTATATCCTTATTAGGCTATGTTTTTCCTATTTTTTAGTATTAGGTTGACCCAGTCAAATTTTTACTCTTATTGTTGTCATGTCTATCCAACTCAGTTCTTTGTTTATCCTTAGCATTTTATTCATTTTCCTCAAATCATCATGAAGTCCCCTATTAGAATCTTCTTGGACAACTTGAATCCATTTAGACACTATATGGGATATTCATTTCACCTTATTTTTTCCTCATAAAATAACCCTCACTCTTGGATCACCTCTTCTCCTACTTCATCTATAGATAGTAACATGGTTCAAATCATACCTCAAAATGAAGTAGGTGGATCTGATCCTTTTTTTAATTATCAAGACAATTCTCATCTTTAAACTTTTCAACATAACATGGGAACAATTGAAAAAATTCTATTCAATAATCCCACTAATAATCCACCTTCCAATAACCCTCCCCCTAATACCAATTTGGAGAGTTTTATGAACACCAAGCCACCAGTTGATATGACTCAAATTATTTCACAAGTCATACAACAAATGAACATAATGCAAACTTCTAACACCTCTCAATGATGCAATTATAATTTCATTTTATCAATATGGCTAATCAACCTCTGGCTACCAATCCTCAAGCCAATCTAAATTGTTATTCCTCCACCTCTTAGAGATGCCTCAAGAAATGTTATTTGTCAATGTGTCATGAATAACAAAATGCTTCAAAACATCAAAAAATAACTTTAGTTCCTTTCATCATGTCCATTGATATTGGTAATATATCTCCAAATATCAATTATGATAGGACTAAAGACCCTGCATCCTTTCTCAAAGCCTTTGGCAATCTTTACAAAGAATGGATCCAAACTAATACTTTCACCATAACTAAACTTCTAGTTAAAACCTTCACTGGCAATGTATTGGAATTGTACAACCAAATTCCCCAACATTCCATTTGAAGACTTGAGGATTTAGTCAATCCTTTAGTTAAAGAGTTTCAACATAATGATCTTCCCAAAAAATTTCTTAGTCACTTCATCAATGCTAACCAATCTCCCACCAAATCGTCTCATGATTTTATTAAAAGATGGAAATCTCTAGCCCATAAAGCCAACCATAACATGATTGACGACAATTTGTTTAAACTCTTTATAAATTATTTAACTCATCTTCAATATAAGGTTCAAAATTTTGCTCCTCAAACACTTAATGAAGTTCTTGACCAAGATAAATGTCAAGACTTTCTCATGAAGAAATTCAAAGCTAATACCAAATTACTTAAAGGATCTTTTCAAACCTCTACCAATATTATCATCAAAAATACTCCTCAAACCAAACCAGGAGTTTTCAAAGCTGACATTCCCCCATCTTCTCACATACCACTCATTATACAACAAATGAAATAATTATTACGTCCCTTTAAACCATTTACTTATCCTAATAATCCTCCTAAATGGTATGAACCTAACCATTTTTTTTGGTTCCATGCTAACATTGGTCACTCCCATGAAACTTGTATAGGGATTACTAAATTTTATGTCTCCTACATGCTTGGTGATTCATTCAATCATGAATCCATAATAAACCTTTATCATCAAGAGTACAACTCTCTTAAAAAATGACAAACTTCCAAAGCTTCTTCTTCTAATAAAAAAAAATCCATAACTAATAATCAACAAACTACCAAGGATGTTTGTTCTATTAATGTTGATTATGACCAATATTAAAATAATTAGTAATATGTTAACATAGCTAAGGTCAATTATCATCATAAACCAACTCCTAAATATCCTATCATAAAGCCTAAGAAACCATCTTTGGAGGAATAACTTCTCAAAGATGTTACAACCACTCATTTAGATTCAAAAGCCCCTGAGGAACCACCTCCTTATTCTAAACCCCCAATAAATTTTATTCCTTCAAAACCTACCTTACCTTCCAAAACTTCCATTGGTTCTTCTTCTATATCACATTGGAACTTTCTCAAAGAACTTAACTCCATGCCTTGCAAGATTCCACTTATGGAGTTAGTTTGTACTTCCCCTTATAACCACAATTTCCTTATATAACAATTACAATAAATTGAAGGTCCATATTCTCTAGATGAAGAACCACCCTCTATTGAACCTCAACCTAATAACATGCATACTATTGAAACTACTTGTCCTTCTTCCAAATCATCTATTAAATTTATTGAAGAAGACATGATTAATGATGAAATAATTTTTCGTGCCTATGATCCACCAATATTCATTAAAATAGCAATTAATACCACCCTTATCCATAAATTTTTAGTTGATGAATGGTCTAGTATTAATGTGACATATTTTTGGTTCATCCAAAAACTTGGATATAACAAGGATCATCTCAAGCAAACCCACCTTATTTGTCATGGATTTGATAAAACTAATAAAAAGCCACTTGGTTGTATTTGTCTTCCCCTAACAATCAAACCTAAGACTATTTGAACTAAACTTATGGTCTTTGATTTTCCCTTATCTTATAACATACTCTTCAATCACCCTTGGACTCATAGAATGAGGGCTATTGCTTCTTCTAGTAGCTAATGCATCAAATTATTACATAATAGTAAATAATATAAACATGAGGTTGATCCTAACCATTTGAGTATTCAACTTCTTAATCCAAAATCTCAGTATTGCTTTCCTACCATTCCTACCATCAATAGTACACCCTTACCTAAGTTTATCAACATTAATCTATAATTATAGGTCACTCTTGTTGATTCTGATGATAATTAACCTAATGACTTGCAACATACTTATAACACTACCAAGCTACCTCCCTATATATCAAAGTGGCTTCTTCCTTCTTTATTACCTCATGACCATACTATTCCTCTCATTGATGAGATTACTGATTTTACCCCTCTATGAAATGCTCATGGACCTTATTTACTAGAATATGCCTTCACATGTAATGACTATGGAATAACCAAATTATTTCAAGACCCTCTAATCATGTCTCCACATAAATTCAATAACATTGGGATTTTACCTTCTAAAACTCCCCCTAAATCTCAAGAATGTAACATTTATCCAAATTGTGATGATAATTACACCATGGACCAAGCTCAATCTTGAAACTTGGATGTTCAACATTATAAAAAAAATTAGCTAAAATACATGCTTTCAACTAGGATGTTCACACCATTTCTATGAATCATGAATTAGATCTCAAAGGTCATGTACCTCCTATTAATTCTCCACTTCTTGATACTCCTTATAATAAATCATACCTTTATAACCTTTATATATTCTTGCATCATATCTAACACCTACATATCCCATCACTACATCTGATTCTTCCCCATCATAGAAACTAATGCTATACTAATCCCCTCTGATCCATCTACTCCTACTCTTGAGATTGTACTAAATGCCAAGGCCAAATATGTCCATTAGATATATTCTAAATATGATCACCATGGTAATCAAATTATTTATCTTGAAGTATATGTTGAGTATTATGGTCCTCTTCCTACTCTACCTAGAGAGGAAGCTATTCTTGAATTACTTCATGCTTAAGAACCTCAACTTCCTTAGCAACATCACAAACTTGGGAATTTCAAAAAAAATACCCTTGTATAAATAACTTCATCGCTATAATCTCTCCTAAAGCTAATCTAATTTCCTTTTTACCTAGTATACCATACCACTTCCAAGATGGAAATGCTATGCTTATCAAAGAAACTACTCGCATCGAATATGGTACTCCATCATTCCCTCAACCAATTATAGTTTCTTATGAACTCTCACCTATTGAACATGATAAATTTAGTTTATTTTTTTATAAATATCATGAGATATTTACCTAGTCCTACAAGGACATGCCTGGTATTTACCCTAACATTATGGTTCACAATATCAACACTTATCTTAATGTCAAACATGTGCATCAAAAGAAATAACAATTTCCACCCAAGGTTTCCATCTTATGTCACAAAGAAATTATCAAACTTATTAATGCTAAATTTATCAAACCAATGGAATACTATGAATGGGTTTCTAATATAGTTCCTATTCATCAAAAAGTTACTATGGTCATTTACATCTGCATTGATTTTTGTAATCTTAATCTGACTTGTCCCAAGGACAATTTCCCTCTACCTTCAATAGATTCCATTGTTAATTCAATAGATGGTTATGAAATTTTATCTCTTATGGATGGTTTCTCGTGATATAACCAAATTCACATTATCCCTAAATACTAGCATAAGACAACTTTCATCATGGAATGGGGAACCTATTACTATGTTAAAATGCCTTTTAGACTCAAAAATGCTAGAGCTACTTATAAATGAGCAATGACTCATATCTTTCATGATATTATCCATAAAATTATAGAAAACTATGTGGATGACCTCATCACTAAGTCTAAATTTCATAAAACTCATCTTTCTAATCTTTCCATCATCTTTGACCATATTCTTAAATATAAAGTTAGACTAAATCCTTACAAATGTGTATTTAATGTTGCATTTGGTAAACTATTAGGATTCTTAGTCTCTATCTATGGCATAGATGTTGACCCTACCAATATTAATGTTATTGTTAACATGCCCATCCCTTGACCTATTTTGGGCATTCATACTTATCTTGGTAAACTAGGGGAAACTAGATGATTCATCCCCAAAATGGCTTACCATATCCACTCCATAATTCTTTTCTTAAGAAGGATAATGATTTAGAATGGATGGATCCTTGTCAAAAATCATTTGATAATATGAAAGAATCATTTCTTCACTCACCTACTCTTCATCCTCCTTCAAATGATCAACCTTTGATTTTATACAATTCTTTCATACCCATATTAGTTGGGGCAATGCTTGCCCAATAATATAATACTGGATGAGAGTATTCCATCTACTACATCAGTTAAGGCCTCATTAATTATGACAAACATTACATAAAAGTCGAGTGTGATTTCCTCGTCATATATTTTGTAGCTAAAAAACTTTGACATTACATTCTTTATTAGAGCATTTATGTTATCATTCATTTTAAGCCCTTCATCACTTCTCCAAAGCATTTCTTCCTAGAGATATAATTGGCAAGTGGATGGTCCTTTTCATGGAATTTGATCTCTGAATTATCACTCAAAAAGTTGTTAAAGGATAAATCATAGTTGATCAACTTGCCACAACTCCCATGCTCACTACCAATCACCTTTAAGATAGTCTTTTAAATAAAAATATTCTCTATATTAAAGGTCTCAACTAAGATATATCTCTTAAAAGTTACTTTCATAACTTCATTGCTGATCATGAAGCAATTAATCTTGACAAATCTACTATCCTCCTTGATACTACTAAACCAAAAGTAGTTATCAAAGAATTTCAAAAAATTAATGTCAATTTACATGAGGATACTTAGATCCTTCACTTTGATGGTGCTAAATCCTTTCAAGGAGTTAGGTCAGGTTGTATTCTTATGATCTCTATCATAAATACCATCCCTTTAGCTTTTTGATTAACATTTGACGTCATTAACAACATGCCAGAGTATGAAGCTTTAATCTTAGGCATGAGAGTTGATTTTGATTTAGATATCCAATGCCTGCATGCTTTAGGTGATTCCCAGCTCATTTACCACCAAGTCAATGGTGATTATTAATGAAAAAGTGATAATCTCATTTCTTATAATCAAATTCTATCCTCCTTGATACTACTAAACCAAAAGTAGTTATCAAAGAATTTCCTAAAATTAATGTCAATTTACATGAGGTTATTTAGACCCTTCACTTTGATGGTGTTAAATCCCTTTAAGGAGTTGGCGCAGGTTGTATTCATATGATCCCTCTTGGAAATATCATCCCTTTAGCTTTTTTATTAACATTTGATGTCACTAAAAACATGCCAGAGTATGAAGCTTTAATTTTAGGCATGAGAGTTGCTTTTCATTTAGATATCCAATACCTGCATGCTTTAGGTGATTCCCAGCTCATTTACCACCAAGTCAATGGTGATTACTAATGCAAAAGTGAGAATATCATTTATTATAATCAAATTTTAACTAGTCTCACCAAATATTTCATTTCTTTTACCACCGAGCCTATCCCTCAAGATCAAAATTCTATTATTGATTCCCTTGCTTCTTTAGCATCTCTTTTTTATCTACAATAAGTTCTTACCGATCCCACTTTTCTTATACAAATAAAAAATATCCATCCTCTATTTAACCACATGATTCACTTATCTTCCACATTGAGGCTATCACCATTAGACAAATCCCATGATATAAAGACATCATTCAATTTCTAGAACTCCAAACTTATCCTCACAATTTAGATTCCTGTGAAAAGATTTATATTCATTAAAAAGATTTTAAGTATGTATTTTGATATAACATCCTTTATTATTGTAATGTTGAAGGTACCTTGATCCATTAAGTTATGAAATATGAGGTTCCTCTCCTCCTTAAATAATTGCATGGGGGTATTTGTGATGGCCATTGTAGTGGACATGTTACAACCTGTAAATGCCTACGTATGGGATAACTTTAGCCCATTCTTGAAAAAAATGCCATAAATTTTGATAAAAAGTGTAATCCCTGCCAACTTCATGATGTTTTAATTCATTCACCTTGAGTTGAGCTTTAAACTAGTGAATCTCCTTGGTCATTTTCCATGTGGGGATTAGATCTCATAGGCATATTACCTTGATCTCAAGATGGGCATGTCCTTATCATCATATCTAAATAATAATTTACAAAATGGGTTAAGGATATGCCCCTTGTTAATTTTACTAATCTGACCATCTCCAAATTCATCCTTAATCAAATCATTTGCCACTTTGGTGTCCCTCATATTATCATTTCAGACAATGGTGGTAATTTCAAAAATAAAGATGTCAAACAACTCTATGCTAAATTTAAAATCAATCATAAATTTTCCACACTCTATCATACACAATGTAATGGCCAAGATGAGGCCACCAAAAAAATTATTAATAAAATTATCCAAAATAAAATTTGTGAAACATGCATAGATTGGCACCTTAATCTATATCCTTCTCTTTGTGCCTATTGCATTAGCATACATACTACCACTAGGGCAATGTCATTCTCTCTAGTCTATGGTTATGAGTAAATATTTCCATTATAAATTGAGCTTCTCTCTCTTTGTATATATCTTCATGATATCATACCTGATGAATAATTATATGAAGTTCACCTTCATGCTCTCAATCTCCTTGATGAACACTGTCTTTCTACTTTACAACATAATCACTTATACAAGGCCCATATTTCCAAACAACATAACAAATTCTCAAATTTCACACATTTAATGTTGGTGATATTGTCCTTAAATTATACTACACTCATGAGAAATAAGGTAAATACACCCAAAAATATTGGGGTCGTTATTTATTCAAAAATATTCTTGGTCTAAGTACCTATCACCTTCAAACCAATGAAGGCCATGTTTTTAAAGATCCCATTAATGCACAATTCCTCAAGAAGTATTTTGCCCAATCCTTTCCTTCTTTTCATTATTTTTATATTCTATCTAACACTTTTTTTAGGTTACTTACATGGTCTCACCCTCTACAATAGTCCTCTCTTTTTATAGACCTTAATCCTTCTTTTGGGTCTTTTGGTTTACCTTTTTCTCATTAGTTACATTGTAAAACCATGGATAGGACCTGATCTTCCTCATGATATAATTTTATCCACTTTGTTTTCATACTTTTTACACACTTTTTGGCACCACTTGGGTTGTTCTTTATTGAGTTTTAATGTAAGACCATGGATCGGACCTAGCCTTCCTCACATATACCATCTTTTTTCTTATCCCATTTATTTTTTCCAATACTTTTTGGCACCTTCATGGGTTTTTATTTTATGAGTTATAGTGTAAGACCATGGATAGGACCTGACCTTCCTCATAAAATCACAATCTTTTCATTCCATTTATAGAATGTGTTTTGCAATGGTTATGAGTTTCTGATATTTATTCTCAACTTTATCTTTTGCTTCTTTTGATAGATGAAATTTGCATAACAATCTATGTTATCATGTTTTCTTCCATTTTACTCATTCTTATGATAAAGAATCACACTTTTCTATCATTGAATCCCTTATTCACCCTTTGTCACATTTTTTGCATTTTGAAGTAATTCGAATTGTTTTATGTTTCATTCCTCTTGATTTCCTTTCCTTTCACTCCACATTGGATAAAACAAGGTTTAATTCAATCTAGTACTTTCATTTTACCTGACTTTACGTGAATCTTAGACACCATGCTCTCTGAGTTCTCTCTCTTAGAAACCAAGTCCCAAGTATTCAAATGAAAGTCATCTTTAGAAACCATGCTTGGTTTTCCAAATCCATAGAGAGGAAAAATAGAAAAAATCCATAAAAAATTTTAAAAGCCAAATCATTTGAAACAAAAGGCAATGATATACAAAAATTCAACATACAAATCTCAAAAGTAAAAATCATACCAAAAGATGTGATTACAATCACTTCTCCTATCTATAATTGAAGATCAAACTCCATAGTTGGCCTCACAATAGATTTGAGGTCCATTGGGGTGTGGTAGGCTAGTATACTACAATAGGAGAATTCAATAAACCCTATGGTGTTACATACTTTGTCATACAACTACTCAATCTTCATAGTAGACCGATGACTTTGTAAGGGGTCTTTAGGAATAGGTAACACATTATGAAAAGGTAGGTCTATTTTACTTTTCATGCATATAGCCTTCATGAGATGATCTACATACTTCATCTATTGACCTAAGACTTGTGTGGCTAGGAAAAAATCTTCAGAGTCCTTAAGGTCAAAAGTCCTCTTATTTTGACAAACCTAATTTGATTATCTTGACTTTGATAAAGAGTTCCTCTAACTTGGTTTTTCCTTCATTCTCCCCTCCACCCATTTCATTCCCCCCATTGATAGGCAAATTGTGATTCTAAATCTATTTTCCGTCTTCTATACTTCCTTCTTATTCACATCTTAAAAACATGCTATCACTAATTTATTTTTGTTTCATCTATCTTTAAAGTAAAACATGTTTGAGTGACTATGGATTACTTTCTTTACACCATGGATTTACATTTCTAGATGTGCCTTGATTTATTTTACCATTTATCATCATTGTACCATCCCTTTTTCTGAACACCTGAGTTTGATTCTACTTTCATGTACTTTTTCCATTATTGAGTGAGTTTGTATTATTACTTCACACTCATCAATGGTGTTTTCCATTTTTCTATTGATGATTGAGTAAGGATTGTTACTTCTCACTCAACAATGTTGTTTTACCATTTTTTAATTATCCATATTTGTTTAAGTAAGGATTGTTATTGCTTTTACATTGATGTTTGATTACCATCCTTATTAACATGTATCCTTGGTTTGACTTGGTGAGTTTGCCTTTCTTACTTAAGGTTTACTTGTTTGAGTTTTTTGGTCTTTAGTAGCCTTGGCTTTTTGGTTACTCAATTTACTCTAAATTTTTAACCTGGTCATTTGGCCTAACATAGCACTTATCACACCAGCTGGCCAAATTTCCAAGTATGTCCTATCTACATAGCACCAGTTGTCTTGGCTTTCCTACATTTATTTGTTTTTTCTCTTTAGTTTTGTATTCTTGGGTTTATCAAAAGCAGTCTATGTGCCCTCCAAAATCAAAATTACAAACACAATAGACAACCATCCAATGATAAAGATAATTCAATGTACACATCACATTTACTTTTAGTTATTTTTTATTTAAAATACCGTAACATTTTTTTAGCCCCAACGTTGTGTGTTACTATGTTCTTTCTCAAAGCAGCATCCCCTATTGCACCTATGTGACATGTGATGAGCTTCAAGTGAGGAATATATATACACATAATATTTTCAAACTTTTATTAATTATTGATGATTTCTATTTTGTAGGAACCCATTGAGTCTCAATCTCTCTTAGTGCCCACCTTGAAAGGTGTACCATGAAAGGGGTGGGAAAACCATTAGTGTTTTTCATGATTATTTTCCCTTTTTCTACTTATTACTAATCCAACCAGCTCTAAAAACCATTCCCCTAAGCTTGGCCTTCTCTTTTACACACTCCTCTAGTCATTTACCACCTTCAATACCTAGTTTCCTAGACTAAAACATCTTTTGATAGTTTACATGACTAGGTCAACTGGGTCAACCTTGTACTCTTATTGGCAAAACTTATTTAAGGTCTAGGTTGGACCTTATCTGACCTAGCCCATGACCTAGAGAGTTTTTGTCAATAATGATGCTAGGTCAATGAGGTCAACCCTATTGGCTAAAATTTTTGGAAGGGTTTAGTGTTAGATCCACCTATATGAACACATTCATTCCACCATTATTAAAGAGATATCAAGAGTTATTATTCATTTGCACTTCTTTACAATCTACTTTTCCACCATTATACTTGAGGAGTCTTATCTTAGGGTTTATACTTACAGATGAATCTAGTCTTGTGGAGAAATCTTAGATGCTTTAGCCTTTCTTAGTGATCCCTAAAAATCACTACAACCTATTGCAAAGCATCTTTGTCAAAGGGAGAGATTGAGTCTCAATGGGTTCATCTTCTAGGTAATTATCTCTAACTTTGCTCCTCTCTTTAGTAGATAGAAGTAATATAACTAATGGATTTTGAATAATATTACTCTTCTTCTCCATGCAATAAGGTCTTACCTATACATAGCTTAATTAGGATTATCTTATGCCTATTTACTTTTGTTTTTTTACTAACCCCCCCACTTTGTGTCACAAGTTTTGATGAGCACTAGATTATATTTCTTTGCTTTACTTGTTATTAGTATAGTGAATATGAAAACATATGACTTAGTTAGGTTTATTGCATAGTTTTTATTAATTGGAGGATTTGTAACCCTACCTAGTGATCTTATTGTGGTAAGAGATCTCATAATTCGGTCTAGTGGATCCGTATTGGTCATGTTCTTAATTCTCTAATGTATCCCCAATCAGATGTGTAAGTATGATCTATCTTCTCTGAGCTAGGATTGATTTATGAATCTGATGCATTTTTGATTGCATACACATTTGTGAGACCAAAATGCATGACCATAAACTTATAATGGCCTTCATGATTTCTTAAATCTATTTTATGGATATCCTCATCTTTGATCCAAATTTGATGATGCCTAGCGTTAAGATCTAGTTTAGTAAATTAAACAACACCATGTAATTCACATAACAAATCATCAATGAATGGAATAGGGAACTTATCTTTTATGTTTTACTTATTGATTTCTCTTTAGCTAGGGCACATCCTCCAAGTTTTTATCCTTCTTCTACACCATGACCACTAAGGAATAATATTCACTTTGGCTATGTTAGATAATAATTGCCTCTACCATATTATGTACCATTATTTAATTTAACTTTTCTGAGTATATAGATACCTATATGGTCTAAAGTTTAATTATGTTTTACCTAGAATCAGTCTTATGGCATGACCATGTTCTCTACTAGGTGGTAGGCCTTTTGGAATTATGCCAAAAATTGTTGGATGCTCATCAATAATCATTTGTAAATTGGGGTGTGTAGACACATGTGTTGGATAAAATTATAAAGAAAACAACTATGTTACAAATCCTTTCACCCATTTGTTAATAGTGTTTATCATTTAATGTAAACTAACCAATTAGGGAGTCTCTACCTGTAATACCCATAATTAAAATATCCTACCTTTAAAATGAAAGTGCATGAATAGTTTTTGGAAACTCATCTCTATTTTTTCTAAATTCATGAGCCGCTATATTCCAAAAACAATGTCAGCTCCACCCATGGGAATAACAATCATAGGATAATTAAGTAGATAGTCTACCATGGCAATCTTAATACTGTGGCATTTTTAAGAATAAATGACTATGCCACCATATGTAATTATGACTTGAAATTCTAGAGCTAGATAATTAAAATAGTTTAAATGAGTAGTCAAATTATTGTTGATGAATTTGTGTGTACTTATTGAGTTAATAAACACTATCACCTTCTATTTCTTAAGTAATCCCATCACTTGAAGAGTTTGAGAAGTAATTATACCTAAAAGGGTATGATATGAGATATTAGGGTGAGAATCCTCAGATTCCTCCTCTGGTTTTTCCATACCCTCAGATGCAATCTCATCATCATCTTCATATTCATTATAAACTTCAATGTAGAAAAAATTATTTTCAATACAATTATGTCCTTTACTTCCTATCATAACCAAAACATAACCCTTTATATTTATTGTCTTAAATTTACTAAGGGGTCAATCTTGTAAGTTGCAGAGATAATGGTGTTGTGAAATTATGTTCACGACCATGAGTGAAATCCCTTATTTTGACCAATTATTTTT
The DNA here is from genome assembly GCA_037957365.1 of Torreya grandis. Lineage (NCBI taxonomy): Eukaryota > Viridiplantae > Streptophyta > Pinopsida > Cupressales > Taxaceae > Torreya > Torreya grandis. Next base: position 374,965 of record JARHVA010005475.1, on the reverse strand, counting down.
CCCCTCCTTGGCATGTGAATGGTATGGCTTAATAAATAGATAATGGATTAAACATAATAACCTCTTTAAGCCCCGAAATACTAGATCAATCAAGTTATTCTCAATGATGTCATCCATGCATAAGGATAGAATATAGAATTTGTGAATATAATCCTTAATAACATCCATCTATTACAACTTTACTAAATGGCTAAATCATTTTTTGGAGACATTATTGTGATAGTGTATCTATATCTCCTCAATAAACACCAAATAGGTAATAGGAGTTCCCTTTTTTTCTTTTGAGCACACAACCACTGATACCAAATGAATTGCTCAAGTTACATATAGAGAGATGATGTGATCACATTTTTCATGCATGGGGTCTGATGTAGATCAAATAATTTTTTTATTTGATTGATCTAAGTGAATGGATCCTTACCATGAAAATTATGCACTTCTACTTTTGGTAGCATGTGCTTCAAATAAATATTGGATTTGTGATTGTTGCGTGGGTGAACTTGACTAGAGTGATGGATTATTATTTTGTAGAATCTAATCACAATAGAGTTCAATCAAAAACTCATCACTGATAATTAATCCTTTAGATAATTTATTTCCTTTTTTACTACATCAAGATCATCCTTCCTCAGCATGCTTTGGATATCTGACTAGTTTTGTTGAAGTGACGTAAAAACTAATGGATCTAAAGTTTTAGACTCAATTATATCTTTGTAAGGAGTTTTTAGGGTGTCTTGACCTTGCTTGCATCTATGAGTGTTTAGACCAGCCATGCACAAACCCTGGGATGATGGGTTTTGGGCCCAAAAAAGTGTACCAGTAGATTATATTATTTTGATCATCTCACTAAGATGAATCCAATGACTACTAATTTGCACAAGGGTGCATAAAAAACTCTAAATTTTTTTGTTTAATTAAAAAAGAATTTGAACAATACTACAATGGTAGATAAATTAAAATTTTCCCCAATCACAAGTTATGTTTTTTGATCCTTCATCTCTTTAGATAGCTGCAACACTAGATTTGAAAAAATAAAACTATAAAAACTAAACCAAATCGATGATATGATACCACTTGTAATGAAATTAATTATATGTCCACAATAATGGAATAATATATTGAAGAATTAAGAGTAGAATAATTAGATCCATGATAATAATTGATAAAAGAGTAGAATAATTGATACTAATGACTAAGTTATTTTGAGGGGGAAACCTAGACAATAATGCAATAAGAACATAATTTGAAAAATGATGATAAAAGACTAACCAATACATCTTATATACTATATTTAAACATGTTATTCCTTAGGCCAACTATACTAAGAGCATAGAGAAATGCAATAAGATAATATGAAAGGTATATAAGCCATAAGTTAGTCACACATATCCCTAGGTGAATTATAGGTTAAGGGCATAACATAGATGCCATGAAGCCATGACATTTGATTAAGAAATGCCTAAGCTATGGTGTAATTATTGTAGGGGTGGGCCAGAGCATAAAAATGAGCATATTTAGAAAGGTGATCCATCATCATGAGAATGACTAATTTTCCTCTAGATTTTGGGAGGCCTTGTATCAAATCCATTGAGATGTTAGTCTAAAGACATTGTGGAGTGGGTAGTGGTTGGAGTAGACTAGGTGGTGTGAATATTAATCCTTTGTGGCATTTGAAAGCATCACATTCTACAAAAAATGTCTTGATATCTTGCTTTATTTTAGATCAGAAGAAACTATGATGGACTTGTTCATATGTTTTCACAAAACTTGAATGACCTATAGAAGGTGAGACATATAACTCTTTCAAAATAGTCTATTTGAACATAGACTCTATCAATAATCAACACAATATTTGTATCATAATGTTTTTCTATCCAAATCATAGTGAGGTTTAGCAAATGAATCAATAGATAATTATATAATGAGATTTTAGGTGGGGTGTTCATGTTGCCAGTCCTATTGAATGTTATGTATCCAATTAGAAATGGGAATGGAACATACAATATGACTATTATTCAAACTAGAAAGAGAGGGCACTGACAACCAAGTTTTCCTTTAATTTTTTGTATGTGATCTCATATTCATACCACATGAGTTTATAAACTCATTTTTGTTGATCTAGTGAAGAGACCCATTGTTCAAGAAACTGTTTGAGGATTTAGTGGTCGGTTTTGATGCAAAAGTGTCAGCCTACCAAGTATGGACACCATTTGTTGATTATATAGAGGATATCCATCTTCTCTTTATCATACATAGAGCATGCCTAATTAAACCAATGGGGACCTTTCTAGTGATGGAAATGGGATGTCTATCTTGCATGAGCACAACACCAAAGCCCATGCCACAAGAATCAAATTTAATAACAAATGGCTTATAGAAATCAAACATGGATAATATGGGTGTGGTTCACATTACTTATTTAAGGTGATCAAATTATTATTTATATATTAAAGACCATATAAAGGATTATTTATTGAAAAATAATAATTAATGGGGCTGAAATTTTTTGTCATCTTTAAAAATTTTCTAGTAGTACCTTGTCAAGACAAGAAATCCACATAGAATTTTGAGTGTCCTATATTTCATCCAATTTGTCATACCCTCAATTTTTATTTGGTCAACATTAACACCATTGTATGAGATAATATATCTTAGGTAATCAACCTATAGTTTCCTAAAATGGCATTTATAACATTTGGCAAATAAATGGTAGGTGGTATTAACTTGGTTAAGGTGATCCACCTAAGTTTGTTTATATATGAGGATGTCATTAAAGAAGACCAAGATGAACTTATGTAAGAAAGGGCATAATATTTTATTCATTAAGCCTTGGAATGTTGAAGGGGTATTAGTAAGTTTGAATGGCATGACACAAAACTCAAAGTGATCATCATATGTGTGAAAGGTCATTTTGGTAATATTATCTTCATGAATACAGATTTGGTGATAAAAAAAGTGCAAATCCAACTTGGAGAATAAATTTTCACCATTGAGATAATCTAGGAGCTCATTTATTACTATAATGGGAAATTTATCATTAATGGTGAGCTCATTCAGTTCTCAAAAATCAATGCAGAGCCGCTAAGAGCCATATTTTTTATGAAAAAGCAATATTGGGGTGGAATATGAGTTGGTATTGGGTCAAATGACTTTTACATATAGGAGGTCCTAAACAATCATCTCAATATATGAATTTTGAAGAAAGGGGTAGTTATATGGCCAAATTTTAAGGGGTACACTACCTATAAAAAGTTTGACACAATGGTATTCAGGGTGGTGAGGTGGAAATCCTATTGGTTCTTAAAAAACTACTACATGATTGAACAAAATATTTTTCAAGTCTGATGCTTGGCTAGAATCAACTAGGGAGCTAGTGTGAAGAAAAAAAGAGCTCGGAAATTATTTATTGGGATCCCTTTTTAAGAATTATCTTTGTGCAATGAAAGTTAATGATACTAGAGGATCCAAGAACAAGGACTTTTAATTTATATTGATGTCCATTCTTAGATAACTACATTCCATAGCTCAAAAAAATCCCAAAGAATAGGAAGAGATATGTTTTTAAGTTCTCTATCATCTAAAGGACCAAACCACAAACATTAAAATTTTGATTTTTTTACCATAACAACATGACACTCTTCTAGGTCGACAAAATAAAGGATTTTTATAATTGGATGTTGTAGTAAGAAATAATGCCTCACAAAAATAAAGGACAAATAGATGAGAGAAAGGGAATGTCTCATACAGGCATGACCATTGAATTATTTTGTATTGAATTGGTATTTATACCTCAACACTATAATAGAATAACATAGTGTAAAAGAGATAAGATATAAAGAATAATTATAAGAGGTTACAATGTAGAGTAACCTATGTAATTGCTTAAGGAAATATAGTGTAAAGAGATATCTAAAAATGGTGTATTCAATATATATATATATATATATATATATATATATATATATATATATATATATGTAAATAAATAAAGATAAATTAGGGTAGAAATTACTATGTATTATGTGAAATGTGTTTTACTATGAATATAGACACTACTTCTTTTTCAGTAAATGTTAAGGATTTTAACCAATACTAACCCTCACATTAAATTAATCTCATTAAAATTAACCTTTATACACATAAGCTATTTATATCCAATAACTTCATATTTTATGTCAACATTCACTGGTGCCATGCAAACTTTAATTGGATAATATCCAAGGAGACATATCCTTTGGAGTTATGTAAGCCTGCGTTAATGAAAATAGAAGAGTGGTGGGAGTAAATACTATTTTTTTCACACATACGTTAAAATTAAAGGTGAAACATTACTGAAAATAAATGCATCATTATTTAGATTTCAAGAATAAGAATTATGGGTTACCTTTGCACAACTTTTGTGGCCTTAGATACTGCAGCAAGAAAAGCATATAGAAGGCTAAAAATTCACATTAAATGACCTATTCAATGGACTATGTAAAAAATTGAGGCTCTATAATAAATTGATATACCCATAACCTAGGCTATTTATTATTTTTTTTAGACCACCCTCGATTCATTCATCATAATTTGGGATATATAGGGTTAGATGAGCTTTGATGCTAAGACAGACAAATTTCTTGAAGGGGCAAGGTAGCCTTTTTTTAACAAAGTACCACTCCTTATTCACAATATTTTTGTGGATTTTTGGATAGTAAAAGAATGAAAAAATATTATTTATATGACATTCACCTAAGGGATTATGTGTATAAATAAAGGGGATCCTCAAAAGATCTGACCACTCAAAATATCTAGCCTAAATAGTTAGGGGAGATTAAATAAAATGTAGGGGGATAGGAAAGTATCAAGTAAAATTAAGTTAATTAAGGAGAATAATATGTTTGATATTTTTTATTGATGTCATCTAGGTTTCCAGGTGAGTGGATGAAGTGTCTTGATAGTCTAAGTGTTAATGACAAAGTGTGCAGTGTGCTTGTCTTAGTATGTTTGAAGTAGGATTGGTTGATCTTTAATTTTGGCATGGTTAGGGATGTTTAAGGTTGAGTATGGTGATTTTAGGATATGAAATATTTATAATAAGAGGTATTATATTATTTTAATTCTTATGTTCATGAGTGGTTTTCATTTGGTATTTAATAGTTTTTATCTAAACATTTTGGGTCTAGTGGAAGAAAAAGTTGAGTAGGCAGTTTGTTGATATCATCATTACCACATGTGAATGAGTCAAAGGGATTTGGTCATATGGTTTTGATCATATTAGTCATAAGTTAATATGGTTTAAATTTCATGTCATGAGGTTGATTTTAGCTAAATATATGTGGGTGCAAAGTTGGCCTCTCAAACAGAAGTTCACTAAGTTTCTATACTTAGCCAGACCGTCAATGCATGTCATACAAACATTTAAGATCCAGAAAGTTTTTGAATTTATTGAATTTAATTAAAAATTAAATAGTGGTAAAATGTTTAAATGGATATTTTTTCTATATTTCCAAGAAGCTATAATAAAAATTTGAAGTCTTGAAGTGATTTCTAGCTTGAGATATAAATCTTCAAAGTTGTAACTACATATTGTGATGGGCCAAAGACCATCAAGTTAAACTACATTGAAGTATGAGGTCATCTATTTATTATATATAATGGTAAAAATTAAATCATATATATTGATCCAATGGTGCACATAAAATTTAATATGTCAAATAATGAATGCAGTAGTGACATGTGTCACATTCACAGAGCTTGGAAAGAAGATCAATGGTGAGCATATGATCATGTAGTCAGGAGATCAATGGCACGTGTTACAGTAAATAATTAAATGTGAAGAATTAATATGGGGATAAAAGGTGTCACAATCATAGGATATTATATATTATATCAATGGTGAGTGCTACAAGATAAATACATAGTTAATATATAGAGATCGACGTTGTGTATGTGGTCAAGATTGCCAGAAAGCAAGATATGAGGTCAACATGTTCAAGGTTTAACATTTAGATAGTGGAGAACTATGAGTTAAAGTTTGAGATACTTATAAAAAATATCGATGGTTTGATTTTATTGATCTAATATAAGAATATGATATGTGTTCTAAGTGACTGAGGTTTAACTGTGACTGTTTGGATTTAGATATTTGAATTTAATGAAGTAAAAACTAGTGCTCGGTTTTTGAGCAATAACTATTGATATATGAAAAATTTAATGGTGTAATAAAAAAAAATTATATTAATTCAATGCACATATATAATTATTCATTTTTAGGTCTAAATGTTTGTACAATAAAATTTATTAAGCTCTAAATTTTATTATGTGTTTGTTCATGCTTTGCAAGTAACTTGAGAAGGCTAATTGAGTTGTTCTTGATGGTATTTCATTGTTTCAAGATGAGATAACTATCAAAGAGTGTTGTATACTCCATGAGAACCATATATGTGGATTATGAAGGTTTTATCAATCATATTTAGTATGATCAAAGGCTTAGAAGGTGACTGTGTGTTTGTTCATAGTGGTTGTGTGCATAGAATGTTGTTTGAGCATATTGAGCTTTAGCAAAAGGGTGTTGTGATGGTTGTTATGAATTAAGGAGGATGTATAGATTATGTATCATAGTTACATGTATTTTAAAGTATTCCTATATACTTATTTTTCTTAGATAAGTGTCAAAGAGGTGAATGGGTCTTCATAGGACTTAAAAGGTGACTTAGGCCTATTTGAAAGAGGGTTATGCTTAAAGGTGACCCATGTTAGATGCCTTGAGAGTGAGGTCATGTATTTTATCTGAAAAGGAAGGTTTTGATCATAATAATCATGAAGACTCTATAAAATGTGAAACCAAATGTGATGGTTTCTATGGGTTGGTTGAATAGATGTGAGTGACTTGAGCGAGAAGAGTTGAGTAGTTGTGCAAGAAAAGAGCCAAGAGAGAGAACCTTTGAAAGAGAAGGTACAGGTCATTAAGGACCAATAAAGAGTGAATAGGATCAATCATGCTTGTCTAATTAAGTTAATTTAGGAGGACACATAGGTCATTAGACCTAATGAGCTTAGAAGAATTAGTTTGATCAAGTTATCCCTAGAGGTAGCTTGAGAGAGATTAGAGGTGAAGAGTGTAGACATAGGTGATCATCATCAGTTTAAGAGTAGTAATAGGTATTCAAGGTGATTTTATTTTCAAGGTAGTTGAGTGGATGTTTGGTTTCCTATGGGGTTTTAGCCTCTTTGCTAGTTGGATCTAGTTAAAAGTTAAGCGGGTGCTTGACTAAATTAAGGGGTGGGTGTTCCTTGATCAATTGGTGTTGGTCTAAATGTTGGATCTTATTTTATAGGACTAAAGTCCATCTTGAAGTGTTTAGTGGGTTTCCCACATATGTGATGTGTTCATGTGATATGTGATCTTAGGTATGCTTTAGATGTATGTGCTTTCATGTTTATATTTCTTGATCAAGTTGATGTATATTGAATAGTTGAAGGGTTTAGAAATTGAATTGGATTCTTTTTCACCACTAATTCACCCCTCCTCTTAGTGATTTTACCTATAATAATTAGTATCAGATCTAGTCCTTTAGAGGAAGCTTAATAGCTTGAAGGAGATCCTAAGTATCACAAGATGGCTAAGCATTTGAATAAAGAGAATCAATAGTGGAAGGCTATGATCATGGAATTTGAAGAGAATATATGTACTTTGAGAAAGATGCCAATGAAGATGAGAAATTTATCAATGATCTCAAGGTTCAACTAGAAGATGCTAAGACAAGTTTGAGTTTAAAAGAGGAATTTTTTTCAAAAAAAAAGGATATCATGTACAATGAAGAAGTTTTCCATGATAGTGGAGAAGAATAAGTGTTCTATAATAGCAAGGATGAAGAAGTGGATCTAAGAGCTGAGCTCATAAAGAGGAATCACAAGATGAGGTATGTGATCAAAGGTCTTGAAGCACAAGTTAGTTCTCTTGAGGGAAGTTTGTTAGGAAATAATAAGAGAGATGAGAAGAAGTATCAAGATATGATCAAGTTTATTGAAGAGAAAACATTTATATTTAAGGATGACATGGATAAAGAAGCCAAGGAGGATAAATAAGTCATCAAAGATCTCAAAAATCAATTAGACATTTTAAATGGTAACCTAAAATCAAGAGAAAAAGAGTGTAAATATCTCAAGACTCAATTAGAATAAGTCAATACCAAGGTGAGTTCAAAGCAAGGTGAGCATGATGAGTTGACGACTAATCATGATTCCTTGAGAGTAGAGCATAAACAACTCATAGACAAGTTAGACAAGATGGAAAAGGAACATATAAAGCCTGACCAAACTAAGAAGAATACAAGCTTTGAAATCAATGCAAGAAAGTCTATTAGACAACCAAATGCTTCAAAGTATGTTAGTTTATTCCATGGTCATTTTTATACATGTAATAAGTATGGTCATAGAGTGAGGAACTATAGAAGGAAGTCACTCAAGTATGGACACTCCTGGAGCTATGATAGGAGTTTTTGGCCAAAGATTGATCACAGTTCAAATCTCTCAAAATTTATGAATGATGTTATTTGTTTCATTTATGATAAGAAAGGTCATATTTCTAGACTTTGTCCTAGTAAATTTGATAAGCCCTCAAGTCATCTAAAGAAGGGAAAGACTCCTAGAAAGCATATCAAAAGTCAAAACATGATGTGGAGACCTAAGACAATGAAAGGTAGTCATGTTGAGTTCAAGGATAAAACTTAAGATACTGTAGAAAAGGAATCAACTTTTGAGGTATCTCAAGAGTGCCAAGGAATCTTGATATTAGTCCAAATGGATAAGAAGGTCAATGATCAAAGAATCAAGTTAGTTATATCATTCAAGGCCAAGGACAATCTGAAATAAGGATCTGAATCTAATGGTTTATTTGTTGTAATTGAAGAATTTTTAGGTAAGGAGGATTTTCATTATTTTCAAGAGTTCTTATTGTCTTATTTCAAAGAGGAGAAGGTGTTAGTTGAAGATATATTCTAAGAACATGTGTTTTCATCATGTATTGTTAAGGAAGCCAAAGAAAAGATAGATGCCAAGAAAGTTGTTTCAATCAAGAAAAAGAAGAAGAAAAAAATGTCAGTATCATATGACCAAGGAGGAGAAGGAATATGAGGAGTTTTGGGCAACACCTAGTTTCACATTGTTCTAGGACATTATGAGTTAGGGTGTCTCTATCTAGGCTTCAAGGAGACACTTGATAAGCAAGAATAAGTATGGTGTATGCTAGTTGAGATTTGGTTGATGTTGTACGACAAGAAATGTGATGAGAAGATGTGTTTGGTTAAGGGGGAACAAAAATTTCATAAGCTTGCTTCAGATGTTATGGTGAATTGTGTGTTCTAGGAGTATTCAAGGACTTTGGTCCTAAAGTGGTCTCTGCCTAAAAGGAGCTTGAAGTGTAAGTTTGAGGTATTTAACATCTAATAAGATAATTTTTGGGTGTTTTAAATTAGACCAGGTATGTCCAAGTGGAAGATATGTTGTGGTGGTGTCAGAATGATGTCATAATATGTTTTTGCCATTTTGGCTTGATGCTTACTATGTATGCCCAGTATGCAGGGTCAAATTGAAGGTTTCCAGGTGGAAAAGAAGGATTTGTGAGTTTTTAAGATGATTATTTTGCATAAAAATTTCTATTGACCTTATTATATCATGCTCCAGGTGGTTTTTTGGTTGAAAGGTATGTTGAAGTTAAATTGGAGATTTTTTTGTGCTCTTAATTTTTTTAGTTTTTGGCTTAAGGGCAAGCAGGCCTAAAATGGGTTATAGGATGTATGGGTTCTAAAAATTTTGAAATCTCAAAAATTGGTGTATAAGTATGCGGTAATGACCCACATTGTGAGATAAGTTTCAAAAGTGTGCATTGACCAGAAGGAGGTTTGTTGGCCTTGTTTATTTTGAGATTCTGGAGTTTTGGGCTATGCTAGAAATGTGGTTTGCCTTATGATTTGAGGTCTAAGGATTTTTAATAGGTTAAATGGGCCAAATTGGTTGTCAAATAAATCTTCACATAGATTTTAAGATTTGTTTTTTTCAAATTATTCAAGTTTTTGTTAAAATGGAGGCGTAATTAGCTAGTAGATTTATGAAGGAAGTATGTTGTAGAGGAGGATCTAGGTGATGAAAATTGGTGTGATTAAGGGGTCATATAAAATTGATCTATATATTAAGTATTAGGTATTGAAAGTATGTATACTAAAATTTGTGGGCTCTACAAGTTCCAGGTAGGGCTACAAGTAGTCTAGATAGGCTTAGTATGAAGATTTGATGTTTTTGCTCAATTTTTCCAAATGATCAAGGCATGAATGTTTCAAGGTGAGTTGTCAAGTTGGTTTATATCATCTTTCCTATTTATGAATTTTTGTTGGTGTTCCTTGAGGTAGCTTGAGAGAGAAGGCTAGTGAGCCTGTGTGGTGGTTCTTCATGGTGTGTAAAGATCTGAAGATGCTCAAGAGGTAAAATAGCTTAATATCTTAGGGGGAGTCCCTATTAAATGTTTCTTAGTGATTTCCATAATATTTTAGTGCTTTTGTATCTTCTTTCTTCATGGGTTGTAGTTCTTGGTTAAAAAAGAGTGTTGACATGTAGTAAGAGGAAGTTGTCAAGGCAAGAAGAGGTAGGCTCAAAGTAAGGATGAGTTTGTATCATCTTTATAAGGTTATCCTCTCCCATTGGTGGTCTTTTTATGTCCTCAATATCAGTTTTTACCCATTTTGTCATTATGTCAAAGGAGGGAAAGGTTCCTATTGTGAGAGTGATTGGAGAGAAGGAAAGTGAGTTGTATGATGGGTGTTGACATAAGCTACAAACGGGGATATTGTTAGAGAGTTATCAATTATGCCATAGAGGTTTCCATGTGAGTGGATGAAGTGTCTTGATAATCTAAGTGTCAATGACAAAGTGTGCAGTGTCTTTATCCTAATATGCTTGTAGGCTGGTTGAACTTATTTTTTTGCATGGTTAGGGATGTTTAGGGATGAGTATGGTGATTTGATATTATTAAATAGGTCACATAAAATGTATTATATGATTTTAATTATTTTTTTCATGATTGGTTTTCATCTGGTAGTTCATAGTTTTCATCTAGACATTTTGGGTCTAGTGGTAGAAAAAGTTGAGTAGGTAATTTGTTGGCATCATCATTACCATATATAGATGATTCAAGGGGATTTGGTCATATGGTTGTGATCATATTATTCCCAATTTGTTGTGTTTTAAAATTTAGGTCATGAGGTTGAGATTAGATAAAGATATGTGGGTGCAAATTTGGCCTCTCAAACATAAGTTCACTAAGTTTCTATACTTAGCCAGACCGTTCGTGCACATCATGCAGACATATAAATTCCAAAAAGTTTTTTGCATTTATTTAAGGTGCTTATAAAATTAAAAATGGTCAAATTTTTACATGTATATGTTTTCTATAGTTCCAAGAAGTTACCTTGAAAATTTAGAGTCTTGAAGTGATTTCTAGCTCACGATATAAATCTTCAAAGTTGCCCTTGTAGACTGTGATGGGCCAAAGATTGTCAAGTTAAACCACATTAAATTTTGAGGTCATCTAGTTATTATATATATATATATTTTTTTTTAAATTTAATATATTTATCCAATGATGCATATAAAATTCAATATGTCAAAGAATGAATGCGCTAGTGACATGTCATATTCATGGAGCTTGGATAGAAGATCAATGGTGATTGTATGATCATGCAGTCAGAAGATCAATGACATGCATTAAAGTTAATGTTAAAATGTGTTGAAGGCATGTAGGGATGCCAAGTGTCACAATATTAAGAACTTAGATCTTAGATTAATAGTGAGCACTACAAGATAAAGACCTAGTTAATTCATAGAGATTGATGGTGCATATGTGGTCAAGATTGATAGAAAGCACGAGATGAGGTCAGCATGTTCGAGGTTTAATGTTTGGACAGTGGAAAATTGTAAGTTAAAGTTTGAAATAATTTTTAAGAAGATAAATGGTGTGATTTGAGCAAGATGAGTGAAGAACACAAGATGTGTTCTAAATGACTAATGTTTAATTGTGACCATTTGGATTTAAATATTTGAATTTAACAAAGGAAAAATGAGTGCTTGGTTTTTGAGCCATAACTTTAAATCTATGCAAACTTTGATGTTGTAGTAAAAATAAAAGTTATGTATGACTTAAAGGCACATATTTACATATTAATTTTTATTCTAAATGTTTGTACAATCAAAGTTATTAATCTCTAAAGTTGACCATGTGTTCGTTCATGCTCTGCAAGTAACCTGAGAAGGGTAATTGAGTTGTTCTTGATAGTATTTTGATGTTTCAAGATGAGATAATATTAGAGAGTTTTTTATACTTCATGAGGACCATCTATGTGTAATATGAAGGTTTTTTCAATAATATTCAATATGATCAAAGGCTTCGAAGGTGACTATGTGCTTGTTCATGGTGGTTGTGTGCATAGAATGTTGTTTGAGCGAATTAAGCTTTAGAAAAAGGGTGTTGTGATTATTGTTATCAATTAATGAGGACCTATAAATTATGTATCATGGGTCCATGTATTTTAAAGTGTTATTGTGTACTTATTTTTCTTGGATAAGTTTCAAAGAGGTGATGGGTCTTCATAAGACCTAAAAGGTGATTTAGGCCTATTTGAAAGAGGGTTGTCCTTAAAGGTGACCCATGTTAGATGCCTTAAGGGGTGAAGGCATGTGTTTTTACTGATAATAAAGGTTGTGATCATAATAATCATGAATACTATATAAAATTTGAAACCAAATGTGATGGTTTATGTGGGCTTGTTAAATAAATGTGAGTGACTTGAGTGAGAAAAGTTGAGCAATTGTGAAATCAAAGAGCCAAGTGAGAGAGAGAACCTTTGAAATAGAAGTTACAGGTCATTGAGTAAAAATAGAAGTGAATAGGATTATTCATGATTATCTAATTAAGTTAATATAAGAGGACACGTAGGTCATTGGACTTAATGAGCCTAGAAGAGGTAGTTTGAACAAGTTAGCCCTAGAGGCAGCTTGAGAAAGATTGGAGGTGAAGAGTGCAGACAAAGGTGATCATCATCAATTGAAGATTATAAATAGGTGTTTAAGGTGATCTGAGTTTCAATGTATCTAATTAGGTGCTTGGTTTATTAAGGGGTTGTAGCCTCCTTGATAATTGGAGATAGCTAAAGGTCAAGTGGGTGCTTGATAAAATTAAGGGGTAGGTACTCCTTGATTAGTTGGTGTTGGTATAAATATTGGATCTTGTTTTATAGTACTATAGTCCATCTTTAATGGTTTAATATTTTTATCACCCAAGAGGGTTTCCCACATATGTGATGTATGATCTTATGTATGCTTTGGATGTGTGTGATTTCATGTTTATATTGATTGATCAAGTTAATGTATACTTAATAGATGAAGGCTTTGGAAATTGAATTGGATTTTTTGTCACCACTGATTCACCCTACCCCCCTCTCAATGATTATACCTCTAACAAAATATTGTAGTAAGATGTTAAATTAAATATAGTTAAGAGAAAATGGTGAATGAGGAGATGAAGGATCAAATGGAGGATGAGAGATTTCAATCATAAATTAAGAAGGAGATACAAAATAAAGAAAGGGAAGAAATAATGTTATGAAGAAATAATATGGTAGATAAAATTGATTGGTCTCTACTAGTACAAACCTAAATATTGAAAATATTAATATTATCCCTTTGTACAAATAGATAGGTTAGTATTCACACTACCTGAAGGCACAAACACATATAATGAAAGAAATAAAATGGATTAATTATTATATACAACACCAAAATAATTAATAACATATTTAGCTACACTATTGAGAGCACCCAAAATATTCAAAAACTTGGGTACAAAAGACCAACCAATCATAAGTAGTTTGACTCATAGTAGACAATGCCTAGAGAGTATTAGAAGAATAAGTGAGAAAGAATATGATTAATATAATATATGCTAATTATATAGCATAACCAAGGGAGTAAATCTTATCAATAAAAGGAAGTCTGATAGTAAGTACTCAAGAGGAAAGTTTTACAAATAATATATAAGAACAAATATATGTGGAGAGATGTGAACCTTTAGGAGAAAGGGGATTTAGAGATAAGTGCTAGTAGTCACACTAGAGAAATAAAACATAGAGATAAGGAGGAATATAAATTAATAATATAAGGATTACTTAATGAAAACATTAGAGAATAAGTTTAATTTGAGATAGAAGATGTTGAAGAAAAGATTACGTGATGCAACTCCCCCCCCTAAATTCCAACCACAAGAGGGCCCGAGAGGAAATGAACCCTTTGGGCCAATCACCACCCCTCATTTCACTTCATAATATCTACATAAATACATCCCTTAGACAAAGAGTATATTTATTAGAGAAGTAGAAAAATGATAGTAAATTCATAAGGAAGAGATTGAGAAAATAAGGGAATTTGTAAGGAATCAGGGGAAAGTTTTAGGAAGAAGATACTTCTAAATAGATTTAAAAAGAGATAAAGGTCGTAACTAAAATTTGGTTAGACAATGAAAAGATAAACAATAAAAATTTAATTGTATTGTAAGAGCAAGTACATCATGCAATCAAGTGAATAGTGATAGTAATCCTAGTATAGAGATTCAAAACCAACCTAAGAACACTAAAATGCCATAAAATTGGATGAAGTTACCACTATTTGGTAAAGATACAAAAGATATATAAGAATATTTGTTTATGTTAAAATCATACTAGAAGAGTCATAATATTACATATGAAAGGATGATGTTATTTAATTTTGTTGGAAAAATAAGGGATGACACACTTAAATGGTACATGAAAACTTACTATGGACGTGACACTACATGGACCGATGTCAAAAAATATTTTAAGGGTGATTTTAACTATCCAAACATATTGATGTAAAGTGTTAACAAGATGATAAAGTTGATACAAAAGGACAAGAAAACTATCAAATATTATGATCAGCAGTTTAAATCCATGGTGAAAAAATTAGAGGAGCCTCTAAATGGAAAAAAATATAGAATGGTTTATATCTAGATTAATCTCATGCCTTAGATCTAATATGTATGGGAACATTTTTAACACATTTGAAGAAACAATGTAAATAACATCATGGTTAAAAGTTTAGTCCTAGAGATGAGATACAAAATACCTCATTAAAAGATAATTTTGAAAGATTGTAGTTTGAATTAGAACAATTAAAACTAAAACATGAGATACACATGAAGGGGGATGAGTATGGGACACCACATAGTAATCATATGCCATCATGGGTAATAATTTGGTGCACAACTTGTTATGCAGAAGGACATTCTAGGATATAATGCCCCCATAATGATATGGTAAAGAGAGCAGTGGTAATAAGATCAACATAACCACTGATATGAATGACTCCATAAATTCAACAAGCTATGTAAAGTGAGAGGATTTATTGAAAAATCTATTGAGTATATGATCAACATCTAAAAAAATTATACCCCATATTGGAAGTGGTAGTACTTATGGATCAATTAATGTACTACACTAATTATGTATTATTTAATCACTACAATCAAAATTGATCTATTACATATGCACTCATGGAGGTACATGATACCAATAAGAGAAGATTGATAATAGTAATACAATTTATGATACCATAACTACCCGTGAATAATGTTAGTATATCATAACCTGGTCAAAAATATCAAACACCTTCTATAATTCAAAATTTTCAATCTCAAATACCCAACCATAGTACTATAATAACAATTAAGGAATGTATAAAGGAGGTGTTTAGTGTGGTTATAGAGGAGGATACTATAGAAGGGGAAATTACCAAGGGGGAAGAAGATACAATTATAATTATAACCAAGGTTATAACTAAGAGAAACTACCACTAACATGCTAAAAATGTGGGAATGCTGGGCACATTGTTGAAATTGTAATGAAGAACCCCATCTAGTGTGTGGATTCTACCAAAAAAGGGGAACAATGACTCATTCTTATTTCCTAAAGCAACACAATTATCTAAAATGGTGAAACAAAAACTAAAGATTTGGTGAAATTTCCCCCTAATAAAGGGGATAAACACTTTTTAAAAATGACAAAAGGGTGGGATATGAAAGAGTGGTGCAATGAAGTTCACTATGGGAAAGAATAAGAGAAAAAACTAGAATAAGGAAGTTCATCCAAAAAAATAAAAATGTCAGAATAAATTAAACAATGTCAAGAAACATTAAGAGAATAAAATGAGAGGCTACAAAATAAGGCTTCCCATATTATGAATAATGATTCACAACTGAGAGTAGTGGTAAACACCATAAGTAAAATAAAGACTGATAAAGGAATTAGACACAAACACAGAAGAATAAAAACTTAATGTTTATGAACATGTTTGGATTGTAGATAAAAAGTGAAAGATAATAATAGAAAAATAGGATAAGGATCAACTTGAGCTGACCTACTTTGATCAAGATGAGATTAGGGATCTCAAAAGAATAATGAAATTGATAAAGAAATAAGGCATATTAACTAAACTCACTCAAATATTAAAAATTTTTTTTTGAGGTTAAAGGGGGGATTTTTTTGAGCTAGGGTCACCAAACCCTAAAATTACATCAAAACAGACAAGAACCAGAGCTAGAGATAGCCCAATAAAAGAGGATAAAAAATATAAAAAATAAAGACAACTAAAGAATAACTGAAAAACCACTCCTGAACAATTAAATAGCTAAGATTAATCCATACTTTTATAAATGTCTTCCCAATATGCCTTCATGTTGCTAAGATTCAAATCAATTTTTATGATAATACTTTCATAGTCAATGTTGTGTATTTGGCTGCTACTTTGGCTCTTTATCTCTTTTTCTTTCCGTGTGTAGTTGGGGTTGAATAAGTCTTTGAGGTGAGCCTAAAGGTTTTCCATATTTTATATACCTTAATTCATTATGGATTTTATTTAGTTAATAAAGAAATTAAATTTGTTCTAAAGATTCTCATTTGCATGTTCAAGGAGATCTACCCTAAAGCTCAGTCTTTGAATCTATAAATTCTCCTCTTTGTCAATCCAAGCTTTAAATAAATTTTCATTTTCCTATTGAATTATATTCATCTTGATTTTGAGGCTCGATATTTCCCTCATGAAACACTTCATGAGAGCCTTTTTTAGGTCTATTTCTTCAGTCAAATCATCAGTGTTCTCCCTACTTTTGAGTGAATTCATAATTTGATTAAACTATTTGTTTTTATCCTTTAGAAATTGGTTAGTCTCCCTTTTTATGTATTATCTATTTGATTCTTTTCCTTCTACTTTTTAACCCCAGTCTGATTATTATCTATGTTTTATTGGTGTCCTTCTTGATGTTGCATTCTTCCTTCTCTTCGTTGTCACTATCCACAACTATAAATTTCCTTGGCCCCTTTTTATAAGGAGGGGTCTGTTGATTTTTCAAACCCTTATTTTATGATTGTCTTTGTCAACATTGATATGTTTGAAAGCTCCTATAAGTCAATTTTTTATACCCTCCTATTCTTTTTTGGTCTCCTTTCCTATCATAGCATTTTCTTTACAAATCTCTTTCATCTTGCTGCCAACATCCCTACTCAGACTACTTGGGTATTTGATCCAAATTTTCTTTATCTTTCTCATGTCCATAAGCCCTTCTTTATTTTTTTCTTCTATTTTTTTTGGTAAATATCTGACATTATTTGATTCATTCCCTTGAAATACTTTTAAATGAGTAAAATAACTCCCTCATGTCTTAGGGTTATATAATTCCCATTTTTGAATCTTTGGATGGAATTTTCCATTTATTTAAGAATGAGAAAAGGGAGGTTGAATGTTATTCCATGCTTATATTAGTTTAACATTCTAAGCATGGACCACATAACTACATTGTACCAACCCTCTAATGTGACATATTGAATAAGGTGAAAAGTTACCTCAACATATGGTTTGGGTAAGGATTCCTTGTCAAATCTGTTATGGAGGTTTTCCAACTATTCACCATCCTCCAAAAATGCCTCTTTATTTAGTTTATAGTCTTTACAATTGTAGTAACTTTTGGTTTCTTCAATGATCAGGCCCATCACATGAGTGATCATCTCCTCTATGGTTTCAAGCATAACCCTATTAATGTTGATAGCCCTTTCCCCTCAAGCTCTGGCAAATTGGATAAACAAGGGTCTATCAAAGCCTTCAATGTTCTCCATGAATATAGAGATACCCCCCACCTATAAATCATTCTAGACTCTGATATTTGATCTGACCTCTAGTTGTAGCTTGGGCTCAATTCTATTGGGTAATCCCATGATAATTATACTATTCACATAGGGCTCTGGAATGTCTTTTCTACCTCCTCTATAACTCTACTTTAAATCATAATTAACACTATCGTGAGATGAATTATGTGTCTCAACATGTTCCTTTAATTTTTATAGATACTTTTCCCAAAAAGGATTGGAAATAAAGGGCCTAAGTTCCCAAATACTTATCAAGACCTTCATTTCCCCCTAATCAAGAGGTAGAGAACTAGGGTACTAAGTGTTAATAGAAGTATTATTTCCTTCATTGGAAATTCTTAGTAAAAAATCTATAGGTAAATCCTCTTAATTTGTCCAAGTTTTGAAACCCACATTGCTAGTTCCCTGGTTGGTAAACCAATCTATAATTCCATTACCTTCCCTATACATGTGTTGAATGTGCACATGTTGTAAAGAGATTAGTATTTCCTTATCTTCATCAATTATATTTTTTATAGTCCATATTTCGGGGTGTATTCCAATTAAATAATTTATAATGTTCATGGAATACCCTTCCACCTCTAGATTTTGGACATTAAGTTGTTTGGCTAATATAATGCCCCAAAGGGAAGCTAGAGATTCCACCCAATGGTTAGTCTTTATGACCATATCTCCTATATATTCCCCAATTAAATTCCCTATAGTATGTCTAATGATTATTTATCCTCTTGAAATTCCCAAATTCCTTTTTGAAGCACCATCAAAATAATTTTTTATCCATCCTTTAGTTGGGGCTTTTTACTTAGTTCTCTTTCAATTTTCCTCCTTAGGATCCAATTTTCCTATGGCAGACAAGTCATTCTTCCAGTTTTATGTAGGTATCCATTCAAAAGATTGGAGATCCTTTATTTTTTTAATTTTGATAGAGTTGTAATTCTCCTTGATATCTATGAAAATTATTTTAGAGGTTACTTTTTTATTGCTCTTCTTTTCCCTGAACATTATGTTGTTTTTATCTCCCCATATCCCCCACCAAATATGCAGAAGAGTAAGGCTCCATATCTAATTTAGGTGAGGATTTTTAAAATTTTATCTAAAATACAACTAAAATTTAATGGGAGATCTTGGATGGAGCCATAAAATGTTTAATTTTCTCAAGAATAAGTTCTAAACTTTTTGTGTGAATGTGTAGTTGATGAGAAGATGAAAGGCAATTTCATTCTCTTCTTTACATAAGACACATTTGTTTGTTATAATACATCCTTTTTCTCTTAGATTTTTTATCATCAATATTTTCTCTTGTATGGATACCCAAGTGAAGAAACATATTTTTGGGTTAAGGAATTTGTTCCAAACTCCTTTCCAGCTCACCTCAGATTCTTGATTTTGGGAGATCTTATAGTACCTAGATTTGACATTATAGTTTTCATCAAAAGAATTACTCCACATCAGCTTGTCCTCCCTATAAATTTCATAAATATGAATGTTTTGAAGGGCCTTATTTAAATATTATATTTTAATCCATTCATTATGATTGGATCCATCCAGGCTGAGATCAATCCACTATTTCAAATCATTTCTAATTTGACAGTAATATGCTACAAACTTTCCATATTTTTGTATTATATTATCCTATATGTGTTCTTCAATATTCCTCTAAATGGGAAATAAATCCATGTTCCATTTTTCTCCCCAAATGTTTATACTGCAGCCATTGCCCATGTGCCAAATGGATCCTTCAAGAATGACATATCTATTTTCAATTAGGGAGATCCAGATGTGTGACCCTCTAATAAACTACTCATCTTTCAAAATGACTAAAGGATTCCTCCCTTGAAGATATATGTGAGATAATATCTTTACCCAAGTATAATTAGTTATTATAAATCTCCACACAAACTTGGAAATCATTGCTTTATTGATCCATTGAAGATTTCTTATGCCTAGTCCTCAAAATATTTTGTTATTATAGAATTTATTCCAGGCTACTAGGTGAAATTTACTCTTACCTTCATAGTCATTCCATAGAAAGTTTCTTTGAATTTTGCTGAGAATTTATTCCACTCCTTTTGGTAGTTTGAAAAAAGATAAAGTATATATTGGAAGGCTTTGTAGGACCAATTTGATCAAAACAATTTTCCCTGCTTGAGAAAGGAGTTTTTCTTTCCACCCTGCAAGCCTTTTTTGGAATCTTTCTAGGCACTTATTTAGATTTGATTAATACTAAGAGGCATTCCAAGGTAGGTAGATGATATAATATTTATTTGACATCCCAAGATCACTACAATCATATTTTGTCTTGCTTCCATAGTGTTGAAAAAATAAACATAGCTCTTGTCAAAATTAATTTGATGGTTTGTCACCTTTTCATACATGACCAAAACTCTTTTTAAGGTCCTTGCTTCCTAGATTGAGGCTTCAACCAGTAAGATAGTATCATCTATGAACTCCTAATAAGTAATGGGTTCTACCTACCTAGTTGGTTTGAAGCCTCTATGTTATCCATCTACTAAAGCTTTAGAAATGTACCTACTTAGTGACTCTACCATAATAATGAATAAGAAAGGTGACAAAGGATCACCTTTCCTTACACCTTTGGCACTTATAAATAACCATGAGCCATGCCATTAAAAATAATAGAGAACATGTAGGTGGATATGCAAGCTCTGATAATTTTCCTAAACTTTTCATTAAATCCAAATTGATTCATCACTCTATCCAAGAAATTCTAGTCTAATATATCGTAAGCCTTGGCCATATCTAACTTGAGGATCATGGCTACCTTTTTGATATTTTCTATGGAATGAATAGATTCATGAACAATAATTAATCTATCTTGGATTTGTCTACCTGGGACAAATCTTCCTTGCTGAACTTGTATGATTTTATCCATGATAGGTTTCATCCTCATGGCAATGAGTTTAGTTATGATTTTATAAAATGAATTTCACAAACTAATTGGTCTAATATCAATCAAATTCATTGCCCATTCTTTTTTAGGAATGAGCACAAGAAAAGTGTGATTAAAATCCTTGAGTAGCTATGTCGAATCTAAGAATTTATTAACTACAGTAGTGACATCTTCACTTATGATTCCCTTAAAAGTATTAAATAAATCAATAGATATCCCATCCAGGCCCAGTGCTTTGTCTAGGTTCATTCTAGAAATTACAAACTCAAGATCCTCCTTAGATGTGGGTTCCATTATCATTGCATTATCCTCTTAGTTTATTAATTCTAGAATGACACTAAAGAATTCTTGCTCAAAGCCAATGTTTTTTTTGAAGTCATTCTTTTACATATTCTTATAGAACAAACACACATGCAATGTTAGTCTCCTCTTGATCTTCAATAAGATGACACTTTTTTCTTATAATCTCCCTAATGTCATTGTGTTTCCAATGCTTGAGAGTTGATAAGTGAATTTTTTTGTGTTTCTATCACCTTCTTTTAGTTGGATATTTCTAGATTTTTATCTCCATAGAAATTTTCTCTAGCTGTTATAGTGTGGTAGCTATAAAGAATTTTTTTTTCTCTATTTTGAATTTGAAGGTCATACCCCTTGTTTTCAATCTCTTCAATTTTAGTCAATTCATCTTTCAAAGTTTTTTTTGCTTAAAGACATTAATGAACACCTTTTTATTCCACTGCTTAAATTAATATTATAAAAATAAAGAGAGAGAACATTGAGTATAGAGTGAGGGTAAAAAATAAAATAAAAATACAAAGAATGTATTCATAAAAAACTAGAAATGGAAAAAAGATTGCCATTTTACTAAATGTCAAAATCAATGGTTAGGAAATAAATAAAACATTCTTAGACCTTGGCATTGATATAAATGAAATATCATGGAGCACATGGGAGCTATGAGGGAAACCACAGTTACATGTAATAACATATGACATTTCCATGGTTGATGGAACTCTGCATTCACCAATTATGACTATGTAGAATGTTGAAGTTGATTTTATGGGGATAAATAAGAAGGAATATTTTAAATTAATCAATAAGTATGATACTAGATATCTAGCATTGTTGAGCCTATAATGGTTTTTGGATTGTAATGGATCATTAGATTTTGAAGATGATGAAATCACATTTGAAAGAAAAGGATTAGTAGTCCATTTTCCATTATATGTGGGAATGACAGTGGCATGGTCAAAATAACTATGGCCAAAAAATGAGGATAATGTATTCAATGACCTTACTGACATGTATAAGTTAAATAAGATTATAAAAATATAAGATGACCCCAAATCCAATGATGAGGGGTAACTTATAGTATAATAATAAGGAAAGACACCATTAGGGAATGAAATTAAAGCTTTTATTATTGTGAGCCATAAACCATAATGTAGAAAGTATGTTATATAAGTAAAACACCTTACAAATGAAAACTCACCACCACATTTGAAAATCCATCACTGTAAAGAAGAAGAAGAGCTAACTACATAGAATGAGCTCCATATAACAAATTACCAAAATTCATTGGCATGTGCTAGTTAATGATTATTTAAAAAATAATGAGATGTTTTTTTAATAAGAAATAAGGATGAAATTCATTGATGATACACTCACTATTACTGCATGAGATAGTGGAACACCCATAAAGCAACCATATGCACCTAGAAAAAATTTTACATACTAATCAAAACAAGGTTTGTAAAATTAGATAGCTATTTTCCAGAGATCAAAAATTTTATGGGAAAAAACAACCCAAGATTACATCTTAATACTTGTGAAAAGGTATGGATGGTAAGAAGGTAAAATGATAGATGCTTGTGGGTATAATTATTTTATAGGACATTAGACGCATTTCAAAAAAAAATGGTACCTACATTGAGAGATGTAGAAAGAACCAATAGAGAAGTAGAACTAAAAATGGATTTTTTTAGGAATTTCAACTTTTAGGATCTAGATACAAGAGTCTGTTGAGCACTTCAAAAAATAAATACATTTTTGTTTATGGAAGAATATAATGTAAAGCAAACATTTCTATATTAAAAACATAATAAACAAGGCTAGGACATATGGATTATTAAAAGCAAATTGGCACGATTGTAAGAGAATTACCAAAAACTATGAAAAATAATACAAATTTAATAAAAGATTAACATATGGCATACTACTAAAAATTTATAAAACAAAAAGAGGATGAGGATTACAAACTTAAAAATATAAAAATATACATTGAGGAGGAGAGAGACAATTCCTTAACACCGTAGAAGACAAAACATAGTACTTATACCAACCTATTAAAATTAGAGAAGAGAATATAACCACAAAATGAAATCCAAAGATGGAAAAAGTAGGTGGATAACATACTAGAGTTACTAAAGGAATTTTAAGATTTATTTCCAATAAAATTTACTGAGCTCAAAGGAATCAAAGAGGATGTGGGAACTATGAAAATCCAATTGAAAGAATATGTTAAACCATTGTAGAAATGACCTTACAAACTAAATATTAATGTTAAGGAAAAATTCAAGATTGAGTTGGATAAAATGCTAAATAGAATAATAATAACCCTTGTGGAAGGTATAGAGTGGATAAGTCCCATGGTGATCCAGAATAAGAAAACTCGTGAGTTACAAATCTACATTGATTACAGAGAATTTAATAAAGCTTGTTTGCATGATTCCTTCCCAAAACCATTCATTGAAGAAATTTTAAAAAGTGTTACAGGAAAAGAAATCTATTCCTTCACTAATATATTATCATGATACCATTAGTTTAGAATAGTGCCAAAGGATAGACCAAAAACTACATTTTTTACAAAATGGGGATACTTTATGTATACAGTGATGCTTTTGGATTGAAGAATGCACTAGTTATGTTTAGTCATATAATGGTGAATTAATTTAGGGTTTTCATACATGAGTTCTTGGAAGTGTATATTGATGATTGAATGGTACATGGGTTAATCAAAGACCATGTTGAGGTGATATGGATGGTGTTCCAAGGATGTCTATAACTAAACATTTCCATAAATATCAAGAAATGCATCTTTACTAGACCTTTTGGTACTTTATTGGGACATAATATGCAAAGAAGGGTTGATGGTAAATCCACTTAAAACTTCCATAATCATAAACCTACCACCATATAAAACACATGAGGTTAGAAATATAATGTTATATACTAGATATCACCATAGGCTTATAATAAATTACACAAGTATAAGTGCACCCATATAATAATTGGTGAAGAAGTGGCATAACCAACTAATAGATTGGTCAAGACAATGTCAGGATTCATTCAATACATTGAATAATAATATTGTGGATTCCCCAATCTTAGTTTTTATATATTAGATAATATCATTCCATGTACATGTTGATACCTCTAGGATTGAAATAGGAGAAGTCATGATAAAACCCCATAAAAATATAGACCATCCAATTTCATTTGCTAACATAAAATTGGAAAGAGTGCAAAATAATTATTCCATTAAAAAAAGGGTGGAACTCATTGTGGTTTACGCTATGTATAAATCTAGGCATTAATTATTGAAAACTCCTTTCATATTTTTATGGATCATAAGCCACTTGAGTACTTGATAAATAAACCAATAATACAAGGAATAATCTACCACTAGATTATGTTATTTCAAGAATTCAATTTCAAAATTATGGTGAAATCTAGGAAAGCAAATAATGGACCTCATTACCTATCAATAATAACTATAGGGGGAGATATAATACTAATGCAGGATGAGTTTTCTAGATCTCACCTCTTTTTCATGGAACTAGTCCCAAAAGACATGGAGGGTGTTTCACAATTTCCATCCAATGGAGACTTTCTATAAGAGTAGAGTGTATTATAGAAGAAGAAGAGATTGATGATTCACATGTTTCATTTTAATCTAATTGAAAGAGAAATATATACTAAAATAAGGGATGAGGTATTGTAATGAGTTACATTACTGCATGAGATACATACCATCTTAAGATAAGCCCATGATGGAGTTTTAGGAAGGCACAACTTCGGAGAAGCTACACAAAATAAAATATTACTAACAAGCTTATGGTGGCCATAAATTTTTAAGGATGTACATCAATATACAATAAATTATTACATATGTCAAAGAGTGGGTAATAGGTTGCTTAAAATGGTGAATAGGGATATTAAAAATAAAAAATTTATTAAAAGCTAAGGGTCATCTGTATAGAAGTGAAGGACGATCAGGGACAATGGAATTGGGCATGAGATAAGTGTGTATAAGGAATGGTCACAAGTGCACTATTTTAGTAATAAATGTTAATTTATGTGTCTAAATTTAGACCACTTTTATTCTAGTAATGAAACAAAGAGAAAATAATAGAGTAAAAGGAAAAGAGTTTAATAAAATCCTTCCTCAACCAGATTATAACTAGATTTCAAATATGCAAAATTAAATTAGGAAATAAATAAAATTGCATTAAAATGAATAAGAATTACATTACAATTATCATTGGCCTCTTCAAGGGGGTAACCTAATTTGAGAAAGTTTAATTCAATACAATTTGTGGATGACTTCTCACGAATGTAAACTCCTATTTATACTAATTTATCATTAACTACTACTCCCCATGATTGTGGGATTATTGTTATGTTGTGGAGCCTATTTTTACATTACAATATATTTCAAATATTGTACATTAAAATGTATTATACACTCTTAATTTTCTAGGATCCCCTTTTTTATGAGAGTATAGATACATGGTTTATCTATACTTGTATATGTATGGTGTCAACACCCATGATTAAATGGGAACCATTATGGGTTGACTTGGCCCATGGTTTTTGTACCCAATTTTTTTGTAAAACTACTATGTCAGTTACCTATTGATATATATATATATATATATATATATATATATATATATATATATATACACACATACATATGGACATACAATAGGTAAGAGATAGGAAGAATTGAGTTTGAGAAGGTGAACAAAGTGTGTGAATTAAAGTGTGAATTTAGAAGATTTTTTTGAGTGCACCTCCAAACAATATTTGTGCATTGTAATTGTAAGAAAACTAATATAAGAGTGGATTATACTCTTGTTGGCTTGTAATAAGATTTGAGCAAGTATTTCTTGATGGATGTATTCCACATTGGGTGAACCACATTAAATCATGTCTTCTTGTTGTGCATTTTAATCTATGTTCTTTATGTATCTTTATTCATAACTCTTGTTATTACGATTCTATGAAATTATTCTGCATTAATTTCTATTTTATTCCTAACAATTATTATAATGGACACCAACCCCCACTATGTAATGTTGAGTGGATACCAAACTCTACTAGATCATGTTGAGTGGTCACCAACCCCCAAAATATGGTTATGACAAAGGATCCTAACATGCCAATATATGGTTAGGACTAAAGGTCCTAACATAATTATACCTAAACTTACCTATGAAAACTAGTCTAGAGTGTAGGCCACAATTTTGAATTGTACTTCATGTAAAAACTGTAATGAAACATGTATAAACCATCCCCTAGAATAAAAAATATAAAAGTAAAGACAAGAAAATTATAGATAAATAACAAGGAATGAATACACCTAATTGGGTATGTGAACTATTGTGTTTTCTAGTGTAAAAATTTTGACTATAGAGGGTAGGATCCTTGAAGATTTTTATTTCATTGAAACACCTAGATTGGATTGTGCATGCCCTAATATTCATTAGAATGACCATGTGCTTAAAAAATCAAGGTGTGTTTGAATCCATAATTTCATACCCAAATTAGTGGAGAAGCTTTTAATCCCTATATGAATTATAATAGATCATTTTAGTGAAAAACTAGAGTAAAAATGTGAATCAATCACTGTAGATAGAATAATATTCCATTTTTAATTAAAAACTAGTGAAAATTTGGTGAAAATTAGCATGATCTAAGTCTAGTATATATAACATTGAGAGCGACATGGATTGACATTCCTTATGCTAGAACTAGTTCACATCTAAGTGAGGAGGTGGTCATGTGATGTGTATATGCCCCCAATTTGATATTTGGGTGTGTGTGTGTGTGTGTGTGTGTGTGTGTGTGTGTGTGTGTGTGTGTGTGTGTGTGTGTGTGTGTGTGTGTGTGTGTGTGTGTGTGTGTGTGTGTGTGTGTGTGTGTGTGTATTCTAGAACTAAGTAATATCAAATTATTTTATGAATAAAAATCTTATGCATTATTATGGAACACATGCCATGCATGGGGTCACCAATCTAAGTAAAATCTAAGACAATCCTAGGTATTTATCTAAAATAAATTTTTATACCTACTATAAACTACCCTTTAATTGATTGTGATTCTGAGAAACTATGAAAATCACTTTTTTCTAAGTGCTAGATGACAATACAATATTATGGACATGGTTGACCTACATGCTTGTACAAATGCATTTATTGTTTGAAATTGATTTATGTGTAAAATTTGGGTATGAATTATGATTAGCTAAGTAAAATTTATGTTTTCTTATCTATTTAGTGTAATTTTGTAGCTTAGTCTCTAAGACAATCCACTATGTATGCCCCCTCTTTTGAGATGAGTTGTGAATCCTGCACAATAACTTAGATCAAAATAATAAATTTATGTGAATGATGTTATATAAAATTTTGAAATATAGAGTAATAATTATAACATTGGAGTGCATGGCATCATCATATATAAATTGAGTAATATGGTAAAGTAAGATGCATGTAAAACTAAGCGTAAATA
This sequence comes from Torreya grandis, assembly GCA_037957365.1. Lineage (NCBI taxonomy): Eukaryota > Viridiplantae > Streptophyta > Pinopsida > Cupressales > Taxaceae > Torreya > Torreya grandis. Next base: position 347,020 of record JARHVA010005475.1, on the reverse strand, counting down.
GTGTCATATATTAGATAGATGTTAGGCAATGAGAAATAAAGCAAACATTTATCATATATTGAGAATTTTATATTAATATAGAGAAATTTGGGGAGGATGTATGATATCCATCATTACATCAAGGAAGATACATGATTCCCATCAAGTCATTGAAAAACTAAGTAAACTAAGAAAATAAGAGTCATGGGCATGCCACACACACATGAGGTGTACACACAAAAGCACACAAAACACTCAAGCACACTAAGGGACCACATACAAAGGATATGTTAAAATGTAAATCACACACATAGAAGCACATATTAAGGCTTAGATTCTTAAGTAAAAACATGTTTAAATGTCCACAATCCAAACAAATTAAATACACATAAAACATGAAGCAATAAAATAAACATGAAAAGTATGCATGAATAAGTGAAGTTGATATACATAATAAACTTGTAACATCATGATATTTATTAACTTAGGTATCTAGTAATTATTTTCACCATGGGGCCCAAGACCAAGCATGCGAGGGATAACTAATTTTTGGTTGTGTAGAATGAATGGACAAAGCTAATTCAGAAAGAAACAACTAAAGACATTTAATGGAGTGGAAGTCTTATTTGTATTAAATTCAACTTATATTCATTAGCATAGAATAGGTAAAAATAATATAATATGCTATAGTGCATGTTTTATAGAGTAGATATGTAGAGCATGCTATCTATGTTATGACTCTGTGGAGCATCAAATTTTGACTAGATGCATATATTATATATTTATACAAGTAGAATATAAGATCATTTACAATCATTATCAATTATCAATAATATGATTGTGTCAACTCATATTATAGGATAGATGATAGTTGGTGAACCCCTTAGATCACGTGACTGAGGTGAGTCAACATGTGGATGTGCTATGGAATCTAAAAAATCAGCGAGGCATGTAGAACTATGAGTTACGGTGTGGGACTGCAAGGTGCTTGGGTCTACAAACTATAAATGGCATAGAAGTTGGTGAGTTGACACATAAATTGTGTGGTGTGTAGGCTAGTGAGGCATGTAGGTCTATGATCGAAGGCATGAAACTTCCAAGTGCATGAGACTATGAGTGATAGCATAAACTATGATGTGAATTATACTATAGGCATGAAAGGCACATAAGTCGATGAGCAAGCATAGAACTTGTATGGTGTATGGGACTATGAGTTGTGAAGTACATCAATGTTAGTGCATATAAGTTTGAAATATGGCACAGGAATTATGCATATGACTTGGATTAAACCATGGGAAAGGAGAGCATAAGATTAGGTGATATGTGCATGTCATATGTAGTAGAGTGAATGAGGAGTTAGATAATAACTACGCACAAATCATTTTCCCTTTCTTGAATAGCAATGGTCTCCATTATGTCAGTACATAATTATGGAAACTACACCTAAAGTTTCTATGAAGTGTACCACTTAGCTTGATCAACATATTGCCTAACTTTAACCACTCAAAAAATTTGATACATTCCATGGTGGGTACGTGTGTCTATTAGTTTGATGATCTAGTCCTTTGTTGTAGGATGAAAGTGAGTAAGATCCAAATTAGAAAGATGTTGTGTCACTATTATCAAAGCGTAAGGTTTGAGAAGCTCCACATTAAAGACTAGGTATATACCCAGGTACTGAGGCAGATTAAGGATGAAGTCATTCTCACTAGTTAAATGAAAAATGGTGTAAGGACCATAACACAGAAGCTTGATCTTCTGATGTGGACCTTTGAAGCATTCCTTATGAATTTACAATTAGACTTTATCACCAACTCAAAATGCATGAAGAGTGTGATGTGCATCATGGCACTTCTTGTACTTAGCTTGTGTATGAGAGAAAATATACTGAACTTACTGGTGAATAGATTGGATGTGGCATATAAAATTCTTATCTCTATCCACGTCCCATTTCTATGTGCATGATGTATGGATTGAAGGAGTGAAGTATGAGATATTTATAAGTGCTAAAGTTTGAAACCCAAGACATGTCTAGAATGGACTATGGCTAATAGAGTTGTGAATATCCCTATTGTAGGCATGTTGGATGTATAATAGATTATCATCTTAGGTGTGAACATGCATGTATTTATACATTAATAAGAGATGAATAAGTGTGTGATTGACCACTTTAGCTTTCCCATCCACCTGAAGATGAAAAGTTTTCAATTGATCTAGTTGTGTACCCATCAAATCCCATAAGGCTTGCCAAAAGTGGCATATAAAACATAGATCATGATTGGAGATGATGGATGTTAGTATCCCAAGGTGAACCCAAACATGGTTGAATAATTCCTATTTAGTGATAGTTACATCAATGTCTTTTTTGCATATGACCATAATTGCCATCTTAGAAAATTGATCCACTATAACAAACACATCATGTTGTCATCTCATTTCAAGTAACTCAGTCATGAATCCATGTTGATAGATTATTATGGTCTATATGGAACTGATAGAGGTGTGTAAAATCCTAACTTCTTATTTATGGGCTCATCATTAAAATAAAGAATGCAATATTTGATGTGGCATTTAATGGCTATGTGCATGTGCAGCTAGTAGAAGTGTAACTACAATGTAGTTAGAGTATTTGTCATGATGAAGTGTCTTGAGTTCTTGGCATAGTACACCTCATAGATGATTCATTGGTGAGGTGCACTACAGGGAACACAAAGATGCCCAAGCTTGTAAAGAAGCTAGTTAGACAAGTAAAACTCTAGAACTTGTGTATTTTACATGAGGTTGGTGTAAGTTATTGGGAAGTCTTGGTTAGCTAATTAGAGAGGAAACCTATTTGTAAAATTATGACCGTGTGTGTCTATCACTATGATGAGTGCATGAACTAATAGTTAGCTAAGGTAATTAATAGCCTTTTCGTCTTTCCATTTCTTGTGTTTGATCCTGAGATGGAACTGTTATAGGTAAGACATATTTCATGTGTCACACATTTTCCATCTTATTCTACAACTGTAGGAACTAAAGTGGTTTGTGGTGTAAATAAACAATTATCTCCTTCCCAATAATGTAGTGTCATTATTTCTTAATTAATTTCACAATAGTATATAATTTCTTCTCATAGGTGGAGTGCCTTTGCATCATGTCATTAAACATCTCAGAATGGTATGTGACTAGATGTCCATGATACATGAGCACTACACCAAGTGTGTATTCAGATGTATTAGTGTCAATTTTGAAGGTTTACATAATATTAGGCATTGTAAAAATAGGTGCTATGTATAGGCATTATTTGAGTACCTCAAAAGTGTGTTGTTGTGGATGATTCTAGTCAAACTTGGCTTTCATGTAGTAAGCTTGTTAAGCTCCAAAGATGGTGTGAGAAACCAAGGATGAACTTACGATTGAAGTTCACAAGTATAATAAAACTATTTAATTCTATGAGATTTCATGGAGTAGGCTAATATTGGATAAATTTGATCTCATCCAGATATACTTAGATGTTAATGCAATCAATGATGTAGCCCAAGTTTAGATTTCTATCATGCCAAAGGTACACTTCACTAAGTTAAATTACAGGTTGTATTTGAAAAAAGTGTCTAAGATGCATGATATGTGTTCCATATGATCCTTCCAACTCTTATGGAAGATGAGAATGTCATCCAAGTAAAGGATGATGAAGGATTTTGGGAATGGCCTGAGTATATCATCTATCAAGCACATGAAAGTGGTTGGTGTATTGGTGAGGTTGAAAGGCATGACTAACCATTTATACAATCCTTCTTGAGTGTTGAATATTGTCTTCTAAATGTATTTAATATGGATTAAAACATTATAGTAACTTGAATTCAAGTCGACCTTGGTGAATTATTGTGCACCTCAGAGCTATTCAATATGGTCGTCAATACATGATAATGGATACTAATTATTCACCATGGTTTTTTTAATTGCATGATAGTATATGTAAAGTTGATAAGACCCATACTTATTAAGTGTGATGATTATCTAACTCTCACAAGGTGAAGATCTATGCTTTATCTTGCCTTGATCAAGAAGCTCTTGAATCTAGCACTAAATTTCATCATTTTCCCAAGCTGATCTACATGTATGATTGTAAAATTTGAGTAATAAATTTAAATATACTAAATTAACTCAAAATTTCATAATGGGAGAGAATGAAGAATCAATAAAAATTGAATTAAAATTCTCTTACTATCATCTTACTTCTTTGATTCTTCCCTCCAAGATCTTCAAATGGTCTCTCTAAGGATAATCGGATTGTATGATTACAAGAGAAAATGGCTCCAAGACTTCCATTTGGATGTAAAAAGGATTAATGGATTCTTGAATATAGGGATATATCGATTGCAATGAGGTAGTAGGAAGGCTATATAATATCTTGTGTGTATTTCCAATTAGTCCAACTAAGCCCCTTGGTTAGTTATTTATTGGGTGGTGGGGAGGATTAAAAATGAATTTTAAATTCATAATAACCCTCTAGGTTTTGAGAATTCTAGATAATTATGGAAGATTCTATATTTTATAGGTCTCTAGATTTGAGTAGGTATTAATAGGGATTAGATTAGGGGTTTTAGGTGGGTTTAATAAATTAGGTTTGTAGGAGAAGCTATGGATAGGTTGTCTAGGGGGTAGGTAGTATATTTTGAATTTTAAATTGGCAAGTGGGTAAGTAGTTATTAAATGAAGTAGAATTAGTGGTTTAATGGAATATTAGTGGGATAATCAATGGATTAATATAGTATAGGGTTTATAGAAAGGTTAGTATGATGTAGGGAATATATAGTGGGATATGGAATTATATTTATTTTTAATTAGGACAATGGTTATTTATTTTAATGGAATTAACCATGATAAATGGCTAAATTAATTAAATAATTAGGGCAAATAGATTTAGATATATAAATTTTTACCCTCTTTAAAAGGGCATTATGATTGATGAAGTGGGAGTAATGGTATTTCAAAGAAGAAACATTATGTGATGAATAAAAATGGTGTTGCATGAATAAGGTTACATGATGCCCCCTCAAGAGGGCTTGCAAGGAGGAATAGATCAGATGTCCACTTGAAAATATATATGGGGTGGGTATGTAGTCAAGACAAGTAGGGGTTGGGATTCCCTAGATGATAGTTGAGTTATGAGTGATAGGATGCCCCAAGAAAGAATGTAATGGAATGATCACAAGTGAAATTATAGGTGTAAGACTTGTCCCAAGGGGGAACACATTGTAACAATGATGATTAACCTCTTAAGATGATTCCTAGGCAAATACCACTATCAAGGAGGGAGATAAGCATATCCAATAGATAATACTAGTAATCTTGAGATAAATACATAGATCAAGGGATGTGTAGACTAAGACAAATAAGGCCACAATATTTTGATAGTTACCAATCAAGGACACATGTGAGGGAGAGTTATGGGTTAATAAAAGAGAGATAATTGATTTGATTCAATAATAAGATTTAAAAGGATAATAGGATAATATATCTCAAATTGATTAGATAAATTTGAGTGATCATGAAGGGATGAGAAAGGAAATTAATGACCAAGCTATCCTTAGGCACTAAAGCATGACCAAGTGTTGCCTACATAGTTTGAAGAGACCTCAGGATGATGTAGATATAACTTGTGATGTTAGAAGGGGAGTGAGGAGATGGAAGACCATGCCCTTGAAAATGATTAAGGGATTAATAATGGTTGTGATTAAATGTTTAGATAAAAGGATAGTGTTAGTGAAGGTTAAATGGGGTTAGTTTGGGGGGGGGGGGGGGGGGGGTAGAGATGGGGTAGGGGTAAAATGTAAAAATAGGTGTAAAAATAATTCATTTTTGTTCTTGGTGATATCAAAATCATGCTATGGAGCTTGTGACCATGGATCGCATTCTTCATGTTTCACATCATGGCAAGAGGGTTTGTGAGTACTAGAGGGCGTAGAGGCTAGACCAGTGGTAAGTACCTCTCCATATACTATTAATTTTTAAATTTAATTCATTTATTATTTAATTTATTAGGGGAAAAATAAAAGAGTGTAAAACCATGACAAAGGTCATTACCTTGAGTTACAATTTTGCACTTGCATATCATAATATTACACTCAACATCAGTAGTTTTATAAAATTGCTTCTAATGAAAGGAATTTTTTCAAAAACATAGTGGGTTAATTTTGGTTTCCCAAAAATATAATTGATGAGTTGTGATTTTGAAGTTCCATAAAAAAGACTTGTAGTTTGGCAAAATATCCATAAGCGAGTAGCGATTTTGCAAAATTGTGATTTACAAAAAAGAATGAGTTGATATTTTGCTTAAGATAGTGGTGAGGGTTAGTTGGGTAAGGAATACATAAGGGAATAGGTAAATTGGGTAGATAGGGTAGGGATAAAATAATAAAATCAAGGTTAGGGTATAGTTTTGTAGTTATTAGAGGATAATAAGGTGGTTTGTGCAAGAGAATCTAAGGGTTCTAGCATCTAGATTACGATGGTCAATGGTACTGCATGAGATGAACTAATTGAGGCCAACATATTTTGGGATTTTAGAGATGATGCAATTGTATTATATCACTACAATTCTATCTATTATGATAGATTAAGCACTGATTACTACACTGATAGAGAGGTAGCACTTGGAGATGAGCACCTTTCATTTTGTCATGGGGGAGATGATTGTGACCCTCAAGGATGTCTAGCAGATATTTTGATTATCAATGAAGGGGGATATGATTTATTATATATCTTAGTCACTAAGAGCTATAATACAGAGGTTTTGTGGTCACTTATAGGTTAGGTTTTGGGATTCACGTATTGATAATGATAGAGCTTTTAGGGATGAGACTATAGATAGGTTAACTTTAGTTTTCATGTGTCTTGTTACTGGTCTATTATTACCAGATAAGAGTAGGTAGTGGTTTTATCTAGGTTTAGGGGATGTGGTTATAGATATGGTGTAAGACCATAGGGTGTTTAGCTAATGGCTAATTATATTTGGACATCCATATAGGGAGTTGCATATGGGTGCATATAGAGGGT
>JARHVA010005475.1:120000-335000 GCA_037957365.1 Torreya grandis | reverse complement strand
CAATTCCTACCAACAGCATTAAAAATATTTTTAAGGATTTTTATAATCATTTTATTGGTGGCTTCCACTTGTCCATTACCCTAGGGATAATAGGGTGTTGAGAAGTGCTACTCATTTTGATATCTATTACATAGGTCTTCCACTTCCTAATTTTTAAAATATTTTCCATTATTTGATATTATTTTAGAAGGGATTCCCAAATGGAAAATGATCTAGTTCAAAAAGAATTTGGATATCTGAAGGCCTCTAGTGCATATGAGAAACATGGCTTCCACCAATTTTGTGAAATACTATGTAGCTATAATAATGAATTTGTGTTGATATGATGAAGTGGGGTTAATTTTACTAATGATATCTAATCCCCATATTGAAAAAGGCTAGGGGATCATCATAAACTATAGTTCTTGATTTGGGGCATATATAATATTTTCATGTTTTTTTTAGGATACACATTTTTGCACATACTTATAAGTGTCATGATCCATAGTAGGCCAATAGTATCCAATTTGTAATAAATTATTTTTTAGGGCCATTCCAATGACATGACCTCCATAAAAACCATCATGAACTTCTTTGATTGCAAGAAGAGTCTCCTATGAGTTCAAACATATTAACTGGGTCCCATCATAGCCCCACTAATTGAGTGTATTATGGAAGATAATGTGATGGGATGCATGTTGGATGAAGGTTTTGTGTTGATATTGGTGAAGGTCTAGTGGAAATTTGTTTTTATGGAGGTAGGCATAAATGTCATGGTACCATGGTTGACTAGAATCAAGGATTACACATATATGATAATGAGCCAAATCCTGGTGTGCAGGTAATGGTAGTTGTTCAACCAAAAAATTACCTTCAAGGAAATCTTTTGGGAGATCTATTGGAGATCCAATAATGTCCATTATGTTTTTTACTTTGTTACTTCCCCTCATTACTTGTTCAAAGGTTATAGACTAAAAGTTTATATTTACTTGATCGATTATTTACTTGTATGGAAGTAACTTATCATATTTAGTTTAGAATTCCTTGTTGACCTATTTGATAATCAACTGAGAATCACCTAGAACTTGTAGATGATAAATATTCCATTGGATGGAAATTTACAATCTAGCAATTAATGCCTCATAATCAATGGTATTATTTCTAGATGGGAAAGATATTCAAAAATCCTTAGGTATTAAGTCTCCTTATGGTGTTACCAAAAGGATTCCAACTCCTGACCCATGCATAGTAAATGATCCATAAAAATAAATATTCCATCCTAGTGCTTCTTTAGATATTAATATGGACTCATCTAGGAAGGCTACTATCAATAGTTTTGTGTCCACTATAGGTGCTTCTACTAGTTGATCGGAAATAATCTATCCCTTGATGGATTTTGGATTCACACATTCAATGTTGAATTCAATTAAGATCATAATCCATTTATTCATTCTTAATGTTAAGGTAGACATGGATATCATATATTTAAGTAGATCAACTTTACTTGGTTATTCAACATATAATGTCTGAGTTTTTGATAAGCAAAGACCACGACCAAATATTCTTCCCCTATATGAGTATAATTAAGCTTATATGAGATGAGTGTTCTATTTAGATTATATATATATATATATATATATATATATATATATATATATATATATATATATATATATCATTATTTTCCTTCATCATTATGTTGAGACAAGAGAGCCCTTATGGCACATAGTGTAGCAAATATATACAAAAGCAATGGCCTTCTTAATATTGGTGGTGAAAGAATTGGAAGTTTTAATAGATATTACTTAATGTTTTCAAATGCCATTTAACATTCTAGATTGTAGTAAAAATAATCTCCTTGATTTAATAAATGGTTAAATAGATGGCATTTATCTGCTAATTGAGAAATAAAATGATGAATGGCTTGTAACTTTCCTTGAAGAATCCATAGTTGCTTCAGGTTTTTAGGTGGAGGCATTTCAATAATGGTCTTAGCTTTAGCAGGATCTATTTTAATGCCTCATTAGGATAATATAAAACCCAAAAGTTGTCCTAAAGTAACCCCAAACACACATTTATTAGGGTTTAATTAGACCTTATATTTTCTAATCCTTTCCAAGATTTGCATTATCACCGATGGATGTCATGCTCTTATTTTGGACCTTTCTAAGATATCATCCATATAATATTCTATAATAACATGCATCATGTCATGGAAAATGAATGTCATGGCCATTTTTAAGTTGATCCTACATTTTTTATTTCAAAGGGCATCATTTGATAGCAAAAATTCCCCCATGTAGTAATGAAGGCATTTTTATGTTAATATTCTGAAGCAATTTTGATTTAATTATATCTTGAAAAGTTGTCAATAAGGGAGAGCATTTCATATCCTACTATGGATTCCATGATCATTTCAATGTTAGGTCAAGGAAATTCATATTTTGGACATGCATTTTTGATTTCTTGATATTCAGTATAAATATGTATCCCTCCTTATGGCTTTTTAATAGGGACAATATTATAAATCCATTTGGAATAATCAATTTGCCAAATGAACCTTGCTTCTGAGACTTTTACAATTCTTCTTTGACTAGTAATGCCACTTTCGGGTGAATATTTCAAAGCTTCTGTTTGATTGGTTTTGTATTTGGATGCAATACTTGGTGATGTACCACCAAAGTAGGGTCCAATCAAGGCATGTTGGAGTAGCTCCATGTGAATATATCTACAAACTCTATGATAAGCTTAATAAGAATTTACCATTATTCAGAGGTAAGAATTGTCCCTAGTTTAATTATTCTAAAATTTTATTTAGTTATAATATTGAATTATATGAATTCCTTAATTAAGAAAGGTGATTGGTATTGAATATATGTTGGGGGTGGTGGAAGCTCTTCACCTGAAGAAAATTTAGCTGGGAGTTATACACCTAGCTCTTGATATAGCTTTTGCTCATTAGGGTTTAACTAAAAATTTTATATGATTGGAGAGAAATCATTTTCATCATATTCCTCTTATTCTACTTGACTCAATGATTTAATTTTATCTCTAAAACAAATAAAATAATTTAAAATTATAGTGAATCTTTTTTTTTTCCCCCAATGACATAAAACCTTAGGCTCCCATATACTCAATAATGGCTTCATCAATTTGAAATATATCAAAAGTTCATTCTTTATTTTGACCCCAATCTATTAATTTGGGGTATTAGAGGGAGATATTGATAGTGGAAATGGTGGTGTTCGGGAATAGGTTTATGGAAACCAGGTCTTCATAGAGGTTATAGAAAGAACCTGCCTCAAATTTTTTGTTAGAGATTGACTCTTCAAGAATTGAAGAAGAATCCATGGTGATAGAGTTGAAGTCAATGCCTAGTGGCTTGTACCCTAGGCCAAGTTGTCCCATATTTTATTGAATATTGATAGGTTCCAAAATTCCTTATTCCTCTTGACCTAGTCCTTGACCCTTATAATTCATATTTTGAAACATTTTTTGTATCTTAAGATATTCTTTCTTTTAAAAACATAGGGCCAGATCTTCATGGATTATCCAAGAATTTTCAGGCTCTTCAAAATATTCTTATGTTATCATCCCTACACTGGTGAAATTAGTTAGCCCAAATTGATAAACAATAGGTTTATCTTCCCATATAGCTGGGGACTTATAGCTATGTGGGGATAATAGAGGATCTCCTACACAAATGTTTTTATAATCATATTCCCCACACCCCTTTGGAGATGATTTTTAGGTGAGTGGTTTTTGATGGCTTGGATAAGGTGAGTAATAGACTATAAGGGAGTACATATTTCATATCTTTTGGGTTATAGGACAAGCTTTGGGTAATTGGATAATAAAGATCATAGCTTTATCTTTCCATTTGACAACTACAAAATTGTTTGATACCACCTGAGATGGTGACCTCCATGCTTATAGGTGGGAATTTGAGGCATTAATGAAGGGTGGAGGGTATCGATCTCATCTCATGGATCTAATGGCATCCCAAAAGCATGTTATAGGGAAAATCAACATCCACTACATAGATTAATGTTTGGTGGAATAGAGGCCCCATTTTTATGGGAAGATATATTATTCCTATTGATGGATATTCATTATCATCATAAGCCTTTATCATTATTAATGTAGGCCCTAGTGATGATTATTAAAATATCCCAAATTTTTGATAAATTTAATATTGTACAAATTAAGGGTATATCCTCCATCTATAAGAACCCATGGGATTTTATGCTTTACGATGGATATTTTAATGAATAGGGGATAATTATGATGAGGGCCTATTGGTGGCATGTCCTAGGCACTAAATGTGATCTATTGTGATGGAGAAAAGTGACCCACCAAAGATTGAAATTTATTTATGTCAATGTCCCTAGGAACTTTCAAATCATGCATAACTTGATTTAATATATCTTGGTGTACAAGAATAAGTTTTGAGAAGATCCATGAGGGAGATTTGTGTATTAGACTATGTCATATATTTTATTGGGAGGATTTGAAGATTTTTTAGGGATAGTGATTTTTTGAGATGAAGAGGTAGGTGGGTCTTTTGGAGGTGCTTCAAGAACTATTATTTTTCCACATCTTGTGGTAAATACACAATCTAAAGTGGCCCTGTTAATTTTAAGGATTGGAGATGGTATATTTAAGGGTTATTGGGTTCTTTTGATCTTGATGGTGTTGATGTAGTGGTATGTGATGGAATGGTAATTGATTTCATTGGAACTAGAGGCTTGACCCTAATCCCTCGATGTTTTCTTTTATTTTTGGTCATGCTTCGGTAGGGGGTCCTGATATATTCCTAATCAATAATTTTTGGTCTTGATTGTATGACTTTCACCTTCAATTTTTATCTCTCCTTTTTCTATCAAATCTTAGATTAAATATCTTAATAATACACACTTTTCAGTATCATGCCCTTTCACATGATGGTAATGACAAAACTCATCTTCACAATACCAATTAGGGTGTGGCTTATTATCATCCAAAGGTCTCATCTTTGGGAGAGTTGTCATATTATCAATATTTTTTTTCTTCATGACCATTTTAATTGGCACACTGAGACGAGTAAGATGATGTTTCCACATTCTAGGACTTTGCTTTCTTTTTAGCATAGTAATGCTGGAGATATTTTGAATTTTGGTAGTAGGGGAAGATTTTTGCTCAAATTTTATAATCATACTTTAGAAACCATAGTGGGAGATAATGTATAAGTAATCATAACTTAATAAAAATTCTCTTAGCATCACCTTGATTCTTTGATTCTTCCCTCTAAAAGATCTTCAAATGGTCTCTCCAAGGATAATTAGATTGTATGATTACAAGAAAAAATGGCTCTAAGACTTAAATTTGGATGCAAAAGGGATTAATGGATTATTAAATGCAAGGATATATGGATTGCAATGAGGTAGTATGAAGGCTATATGAGAACTTGTGTGTATTTCCAATCAGTCCAACCAAGCCCCTTGCTTAGTTATTTATAGGGTTGTGGGGAGGATTAAAAAGTAATTTTAAATTCATAAGAACCCTATAATTTTAGATGATTCTAGATAATTAGAGAAGATCCTAGATTTTAGAGGTCTCTAGATTTTATTAGGGATTAGATTAGGGGTTTTAGGTGGGTTTTAAAAACTAGGTTTGTAGGAAAAGCTATGGATAAGTTAGTTAGGGGTGGGTAGGTAGTATATTTTGTATTTTAAATTATCAAGTGGGTAAGTGGTTATTAAATTACGTAGGACTAGTGGTTTTATGGAATATTAGTGGAATAATCAATGGATTAATATAGTATAGGGTGTGTAGAAAGGTTAGTATGGTGTAGATAATATATAGTGGGAAATGGGATTATATATATATATATATATATATATATATATATATATATATATAAGGATATGGTTATTTATTTTAATGGAATTAGTCATGTAAAATGGAAAAAATAATTGAAAAATTAGGGTGATCTAATTTAGATATATAAACTATGATAGAGGGGGTTATTCGGAAGATGGTTTAATACATAGTGTGTTGGAAGACCTTTGGGGTCTATGAATAATTCACTACTCTACTCCAGTAACTTATCAAACTAATTTTACTATAATGATTTAAAAGTGTTATGCACTTCCAGGGTATGCTTCAGTTTTGACTGTGCAAGTGTATCAGGATGGACCATGAGTAAAAAAAACTTTTGTGCATGTGAGATGAGTTTAGAAAATTGTTTGGCAGAGACCAAAGTGACTTTTGTCATAGACACTGAATAAAAAAGGTTGTATAAGTGATCTTACGTGTTAATAATCTAGTGATGTGCCTTGGATAGATATGTATCTTTATAGTCATACAAGTATAATCTCCTAGTAAGATTTCATAGACCTCTAAAGGTATAATGTCATAAGTGATATTATCCTCCATAAGCTTGAATTTGTATTAAAAAGTGCAATGCTGCCAGACTTGTATATCTTTACCCTACTTGATCCACCCTAAATAATATGGATGTGGGTGTGCATAAGTGAAAAAACTAAGGCATTGAGTGGTGGATTGTGAAATTATGTTATTCTATATGAAACTATCAATGATGATATGAAGGGAATGTCCCTTCACCCAAAACTCTATGTGGAAGTGATGTTCTTACTCTTGAGAGGTATCAATTATAGTGGTGTTGGTTCTTAGACAAGAGGCATCTAGATTAGTGTCATCCATCAATATGAGTCCTAATTTAGATTATTGAAGCAAGGATTAGTTTGCATGAGATTCATAATCATCATGAGTGGATGAGTGATGATGATGGCACCACTTATCATTGGAATTCTTCTTCTTACCTTTGTGTAAAGTAAAATGTGTTGGAGCCTTCAAGGTTTGATTAGTATTCTATTGATTCTCTCCTTTGTGAGAAGTGTGTTGTTAAGTTTATGCACAAGGTTGTGGTGTGGATGCGTGTGAACGCTGGGCCTTGCATGTTGTATTAGATGAAGAGGTGACACACTGTATTATCTTTACCCTGGCTTCAATCTTGGTAGCATTGTGATATGCTTGACCTAAAGTGTCAAAAGTTAATAACTCCATATTTTTGTGGGTATAAAGTGATATTACACTAATGTACTTTATTAATTTATATTGTTCACTCAATTTATCGTGCAGGTGCACAAAGTAGTCATGTAAAATGTTAGTGTAATCTTCCATGGAGTGATCTTTATGCTGGCATAGTTGTTAGAACTTGATGTATTATTTTTTAAAATGGCATAAAGGGTAGTATTAATCCTTTAACACATCAACAAAGGTATTACAAGATTCAATTAGAATATAATCTTACATGTTTTGTGTACTAAATATCTCCCATTAGTGAAAAACTGATATGGACATCTTCAGTATTGTGAAGGTGATCTTCTCAACATTGATTAAATAATTAACTAAGAAATATGCCTCAAGTTGTTGAATCTAGGCATCCAATGTTTTGGTGTTAATATTGCCTTCGAATAGGGAAATGTTGAGATTGACTTAAACTTTGAAGGGCATTTTTTGCTTAAACCATTGGTGAGTGAACTATGGAGGTGTGGCAAAAGGCATTATATTGACCTATATCATCAATTCATGGAAATGGTCAAAATTTTATATACATTATGCCTCTAGTGTGTTAACAATGGGATTTCATACATTAGGGGCTACCCCAAGTTTCTTTTAGGCATCAACCATCTTAGTTTTGGTACAATGCTCTTCTAGATATTCTAAAATAGAACTAATTAACAAAGCTTCCTTCTTGAGTTGTGCTCACATGTTTACATGCATATAAAAGAATATATATTTTTATCTTTGATACCAATGATCCACACCATGGGGATCAAGACCGATCATGTGGGGGACAACTGAGTTATGGTTATTTAGATTGAATGGGAAAAGTTAATTAAAAAAGAAACAACTAAACACATTTAGTGGAGCATAAGTCTTATTTGTAAAAAATGCAACTTCTATTCATTAGTAGAGAATAAGGAAAATTGGTACAATATGCTACAATGCATGTTTTACAAAGTAGATATGTAGAGCATGCTATCTATGTTATGACTATGTGGAGGCTCGACCTTCTATCCATATATGTATATTACATATTTATCCAAGTAGAATACGAGAGTGGTTATAACTATTGTTAGTTACCAAGAAGATAGTTACATCAGTTCATCTTCCAAGTTGGATGATGATTGGTAATCCCCTTGGAGCACATGGCTAAGGTGATTTTACAATTGGATGTGTTATGAAATCCAAAAATTTATCAAGGTGTGCATAACTATGATTTATGATATATTACTATGAGGCATGTGGGTTTACGAGATATAAAGGGTGTAGAAGTTGGTGAGCTATTATAGAACTTATGTAGTGCATAGGCTAGTGACGAATGCATGTATGTGAGTTATAGTATAGAACTAACAAGCACATGAGGCTTTGAGCTATGTAATATAACTATGAGGTACATTGTACTATAGGTGCAAAGGGTGAAATTTAGTGATCAAGCACATGACTTATGTGATGTGTAGGACTATGAGTTATGAAGTATATCGAGGTTAGTGCGTAAAAGTATATGATATGGCACAAGAATTGTGCATATGATTTGGAGAAGACTCTGGGCAAGGAGTGCACAATATTGTGTGAGAGGTGCATTCCATATGTAGTAGAGTGAACTAGGAGTAAATTCGACTGCACAAGAACTATGCATGGATCAAGTAATATAAAAATGTGAAACTAAATGAGAAAATAATCACACAATGTAAAGTACTGAAGTATAAACCATACTGATAGTAATAGAATGATAAAACCTATCTAAAAGGATGCCACCAATTAAATTGATATGATATGAGCAAGATGTAGAAGGATTGTGATAGGTTTGAATATGGAAAAGTAGAAATTATGTTCATTGGGACAATTTCAATGGAATTAGACAAGATCACAATGTGTTATTATCTAAATTAGAGTGGTTTTGTATTTGTAAGTTTTCTAGGTCTAACACAATACAACATGAAATTACATATGGAAATGATAAATTTTATGTTATGTAACTCACTCAAGTACAATTATGAAGCATGCTTGATATAAAATTGGATAAAGAGAGTTACTGCATATACTAAAGTTCAAATCAACTCATGTAAATAAAATAGACATAGATTGCATTGGTCCTAATTTTTAGAATTTGTTAAAATATTCTATTTTTTTTAGTTTTACATTTATGAAAGATGATTGTTTAAAATTGAAAAAACACATCTAAGGGTTGTGTATAATTTTATGATGGATATGGTGGAAGATTATAAACTTATTGATATTGAATCTTGTCAAATTCCCATAAATCATCATCATTTTGATCATCATACCACTCATTTTATATAACTATAAACTTATCTTTTGTATTATTTTGAATCATGTACAAGCATATACCATGTTTTTATATTGTATAGGAAGCCTTGTTTGTGTTTTGGATAAATAAAATTCAAGGATTATTTTTCATTTATGAATATGAAATTGTCATCAATGCCATCATGAAGAATATGAATTTTGTTATCCTCAAATTTGAATGTAAGACATTTTTATAATTTATCAATTGTAGCTTTCATTTCATGAAACCATTGTTGACCCAATGTAGCCTTAATTTAATTCCCTACTTGCATAAAAAAAGGATTGTGTCCACAACTTTAAGACCACATTAAACTGGTATTGTAATATTTCCTATTGAATCTTAGCAATATATAAATTACTACAATTCATCTTGATAATGACCCATGTGTTGAAGAAATGCAAGTGTGCATATATTTGGCTATATGTCATCATCTATTTCCACATGATATTTATATCCATTCT
The DNA here is from genome assembly GCA_037957365.1 of Torreya grandis. Classification (NCBI taxonomy): domain Eukaryota; kingdom Viridiplantae; phylum Streptophyta; class Pinopsida; order Cupressales; family Taxaceae; genus Torreya; species Torreya grandis. The sequence continues at coordinate 325,181 of JARHVA010005475.1, read as the reverse complement.
CAATAAAAACCTGAATAGTCAAAGGATTCCTTTTGGAATGTTTATAATTTATATATATTTGACACTAATTTTGAGCCCTAATAGTTTGTAGTATGGGATATATAATCTAAATAGTGCATTTAGCCTTATATTTCTATTTTTTTTCTATAATGTTAAACAAGTATTGGTAGCATGTCATGTTATTATGTGAAAATTAAAAAAAGGGTTTCCCTCTTGATTTGATAATATGTTATTAGATATATGCCACAATGTTGGAAAAATAATTGACTACCTATCAAGTAACATTTATAACATAATATGTGGTTCATCTTATGCACTATTAACTTAAATTCTAATAATTAGTTATATATCCATGATTTACACATTATTGATTGAATCTATAAATGGTGACCATGCATACATGTAATGCACTAATCTATGTATTGTGCATCCTATTATCTGGTAATGATTGATTTGAAAAATATATTAGTCCATGATACCCCTGATAAAATAGTAATATGTGTAGTGTGTACATTGCAACAAAAATTATTTTATTTATCAACATCTAAAATAATTGTTTTTCCTTTATCTATAATCACCAAAATGATTGTCATTGAATCATCTTTATATTCAGCTAGGAAAACTAGTGTAAAATTCAAACCACATAAGTAATTTTCAAATCTATAAATGGTGACCATGCATACATGTAATTTATTGTTCTATGCATTGTGCCTCCCATTCTCTGGTAATGATGAATTCAAAAAAAATATTAGTCCATGGCATACCTAAAAAAATAGTAATATGTTTAGTATGTACATTGCAACAAATATTATTTCCATTATCAACATCTAAAATCATTGTTTTTCCTTTATCTGTGCTCACCAAACTGATTTCCATTGAATCATCTCTTTATTCACATAGGCAAATTAGTGTAAAATTCAAACTACATAAGTAATTGTCAATGTTTATTTGCATTGAATTTGTATCATTATTAAAACTTGCATCATAATCATCATCAATGTATTTTATAGATATGAAATTTGGATCTTCTAAATTTACTAGTAAAGGTAATTCTTTTATACATCTTCCTCTTGTTATATATTTTTAGGTGAATGTTGTTGTTCTAAACTATCTATAGATTGTAACTTTTGATAATTTCCAATAGATTGACCAAACTCATATGAGTGCATTTTTTATATATGTATGGTATTTGGTGGTGGCACTTTAGTAGATTGAGTGCCCCTAAATGTGTTGGATTATCAATAGTAAACTCTAAAATCTAAAAATATCTAAATGGTTGATTATTGGTAGGGCATGTATATAGGTACCCATCATGTATAAATTTGACACACCAATGTAAATTAGAAGGTATAACTTCCATTGCAAGTATCCATGGTCTACCCAATAGTAAATTATAATGCAAATGATTAGGCATTACTTGGAATTTACTAGAAAATATTTTGGGCCCTACCTTAAAATCTAAAGTAATAGAACCTAATGCTTTGCAAGGCACATCATCAAATCATTTGATAATATTATATGTATTTTAAAGAGAATCCATGTTGATAACCATTGTATGTAATAATTTAATGTTGAAAATATTTGACCTTGAACCATTATCAATCAAAACCCTTTTTATTTTTGTACTCTTAATTTGAACTTGTATAAATATAGGAAGATTTGGATCAATAGTAATTTGTGTAAGAAAATATTCATTTCCAAAAGGTATAAAATACTCAATATAATTTAAAGTATTTATGAAAATTTCAAAATAAGAAGTTTATTTATCATGAGGCATAGGTTTTTGATTCAATGTTTTATATAAAATATCATTGAAATAGTAGGCTTATGAATAAATTCTAACATAGAAATTTTGACTAGTGTATTCCTTAGATGATACACAATATCACACCCTTTAGATTGATTAACTAGTCCAGTTGGATTGGGTTAGGGATGAGGAGGGATTGCTTGAGTTTATTACTCTTTCTTTGTCTAATGAGGCACCTAACCTCATCTAGTGACAAAAAATTAGACCATAGGATCTACTATAATCTTAGGGTGAATAGTAGAGGCAAGAAATGAGCTAATATATTAACCATCATTTCATTAAATTTGGACATATCTCAATCCAGATTAAAAATTGAAATTCTTATTATTGTATTTTTATAGTATCAATTATTTGAAATAATAGAATCCTATTTCACTATTATCGGATTCCAATTTAAATTTTATTATAATTACATGTCATGTTTTATGGATTTCAATTTCTAAGTTTTTAAAATTCAATTTAAAAAATTAGATTATATAATGTAATATGTTGAATTAATCAAAGATTTTTTCGTAAAAAATTGTAGCAATTAATATTCCATTTTGATGTAATTAATTTGGACTTGAATAAAAGTTCCTCCCTTTGAATTATAAGTTGAGCTCAATCTTGAAACTAATGTTAAACTCTCATAATGCTTCAAAAATTCAATGAAACAAAAAACAATCATTGTTTTAGTGAGGCTAATTAAGAATCTATTGAATGCTAAAAAAAAATTAGACCGTAGGATCTACTATAATCCTAGGGTGAATAGTAGAGGCAAGATATGAGCTAAGATAGTAACCATCATTTCACTAAATGTGGACATATCCCAATCCAGATTAAAAATCAAAACTATTAATATTGTATTTTTATAGTATCAATTATTTTAAATAATGGAATCCAATTTCACTACTATCAAAATATAATTTAAAGTTTATTAGAATTAAATATCATATTTTATGGATTCCAACTTTTAATTTTTTATAATTTAATGTTAAAAAATAAGATTATATAATAAAATATGTTGCATTAGTCCCAATTTTTTTGCAAAGAATCATAGTAATTAATATTCCATTTTGATGTAATCGATTCAAACTTGAAGAAAAGATCCTCTCACTAAATTATAAGCTGAGCTCAATCTTGAAACTAATGTTAGACTCTCAGAATGCTCCAAAAATTCAATGAAACCAAAAGGAATCATTGTTTTAGTGAGGATAATTAAGAATCTATTGATATCATATCAAATTTGGGAATTGTGCACTTATAAAATTTCATTTTTATTGAAAATAACAATGTATTAGACTTCAATAGCCTAATTTATAATCATTTGACAAAAAATAATACTAAATCTACCATGTTCAAGGATGATAGCAATGAAGAAAGAGAGTGTTAACTCTCCCATGTTCAAAGAGGATGGCAATGACAAACTAAGAGAGTATTAACCCTCCCACACTCAAAGATGTTACCGATCCCCATAGATATCTAAAAACACATATCCTACACTAATAAAGGATGACAATGATAAAAGGAAATATTAACTCTCCCACACTCAGAGTATGGCTATCAATTATCAAGTAATTGTGACATCAGTCCTCCTTTCTTTGTTAAATTATTCATATTCATCAATAAAACATCTCATTCCTCATTCCTCATTACTAATTAATCATTACTCATTGTAAACATGCCATCTCTTCCTCGATCTAATACTCAAGATCTATCATCTTTCAATGTTATTTTCACCTCATTTGATGGTGATATCATCCTAAAATACTGATTTACCAATCATTGATGGTCTATGGATTAATAGTCAACCCACCCTTCATGAAAAGCAAGCTAATATATGACCTAATTTCTAATCTTGCCCCAATTCTATTGGCATTAAACACACTCCTATTCATTATAAGTCAAGCAATGAGAGAACAAACTCATGACACTGAATAATTGAAGGTGATTTGGGAGATTTACCAACTTGGTAAAAATGTAAAGGAGGTCTTGCCAAGCTATAGAAGGTGGAAAAAAATGACTTAGAAAGAGCCTTAAAAACCAAAGTTCCATAATCTAATATGTTTAAAAGGAAATGTGAGTATGGCACCTCCTCCTCAATTCTCTCACATTGAGTCCATTGAGGCAAATCTAGACAAAACATTGGGTCAATGTTCCAAGAAGACTTTTGACAAACACAAAGTTCATGTGAATTCCATATCAACTTTAGGCTAAAGACAAGACCTTATAAAGTGTCCCTTTGATTGTTGGAATCTCTACAAAGAAAGGAGGTAAAAAAAGGAAACATTTGGCCTTATCAGTAGACATTTCTAGATGATTGATCACGTGGTCACCTTCAAGTCTACTTTTAATCCACACCTTTCTCTCAAACTAAAAATTGATAATGGATTATATTATCTCAAGTATAACATGCAAGTAGTATTTGTTGAAGAGGTTTCCTGTGTTCTCATGGGTAAGGACACACTGAGTGAATTCTACTCTTGCATGAAGGCATTCCTAGACTGATATGATTTAACTGTGTCTGAGAGGAAAATAAAAAGTTCAAATTTATGATTGTAGTCTTGTTGTTACTTCTACTACATACTTTATTTTATGTTTCTCCTCAATATTTCCCCTAGTTATTCTCTTTATTTTATCTCATATATAAAACTTGAATGTATTAAGTTATTAATGTATTTATACGATTAAGGGCCCAAATTCTAACCCTTTTTCCATATAAAAAAATGATTATCTTGTGTAGAATGGGCATGTGCCCATTTTACACAAGACAATAATATTGGCCTCTTAATTTCCTAAGTGATAATATTATTATCTTGTGTAGAATGAGAAGTCGTAGATTCCTAAGTGATAATATTTTTATCTTGTGTATAATGAGAAATAATACCATGGAAACTTTATGTATATTTTCTATAATTTTTACTTCATTGGTCTTAAGTTTCTAGCTTTCACCATTAATAAATCTTTGTTAGCAGTTCTTCAAGGTATGGTCACTATAAGTTACATGGTAAGTATCTCTTAAGTTAGTTCAACATGCATTACTTAATTATACATAGTTAAATAAGTTAAAAAAACATTGATTATAACACATAAAATCACACATGATTCAAATATCATTTATATAAGAACCACAAATATATTGGTATCAAGCTCAATTCAAGATATCAAGATATTGGATAGTAGGATATATTCCTTGCAATTCATTTTTAAAACTGTATACAATACAAAAGATCATTAGACACGTCTCTTCTCCATCCATATACATTTGTGTCCATTTCCATGGGATGTTGCAAAGTACATTCTATGCCATGAAAGACATCTATGGATGTGTGATGCTACGATATGACTGTAAGCTTATGAAGTTTTTCCTTTAATATTCTAAATACTCCAATGAATAATCTTGCCAACACTATGAATGGATATGGGTCAGAGTGACATGACATAATAAAAACTTGACACGTGGATCTCACTAAATCCATATTTTGATAATAAATAATTGTGTGGCACATGAATGAGATAAAATGTCATTATCAATCCATGACCAATATAAGATTTTATAAAATGAGAATAGTGAAGTAGATGACCATTCTCAATGACTATTCTATTTATTTTATATATAATGGATATAATTAAATTTTATTTAAAATATTCAACTTTGTTTAGGTTTGGGTCGGTTTAAATTTCATCAAAATAGATAATGTATGTTGATAAAGACTTCTGAAAAAATGTGTATTTTTTATTATCGACACTCCATCAACCATTATCAAAATGAGAGTGAAATTTGAGTTAGATTATAGACTAAGGTTACCATTTTAAAAGATGTTATCAATTTCATGGAAATAGTATCTCATTAATAATAGATTAATTAGTCAACTTATTAGGCTAACAGAGTTATTTATATGTAAAACAATAGCCTTTATTTACATACATAGAATTGACTCCAACTATCAACTATAAAATTAATCAACTTCCATATAAATATGCAACTTAGTCAATAATATTTTATAAGTACCAATCACTTTTTTACATCAAAATAATTCCATCTCACTATAAAATTTGGCCAAATTCCATTTGTTTATATAACTTATTGTAATAAATATAAATTATTATGTAATAGTATTAAGATAACTCAATCAAATTCACTATTTTTTATTTTTTATTTTTTTAAAGAGTGACACATATTTGGTTGTGGCCGCACATCATATAACCATGTGCATAAGTGTGTGAATATTTTCCTATCAGTTTTAGTGTGCCATCAAATTTCCAACTTGGAGGTAATCTAAAGAAAAGGGATTATTTTTGTCAAAAATAAAACATGTTCTATTTCCTAATATGAATAATATGTTTTCTCTCCCATACAAGTGTGTGTAATTGTCTATAACCTCTTTTATATTTTTATATATATTTGTACAATATTTACTTTCTTTGATCTAATAAATTTTTCATTAATTTCATGTTGTGATATCTCCCATGTTAAAAAAAAAATCACATTTCATAGTTATTCAAATTAATAAATGAAAGAACATTATATTATTTGTGAACTAGGAATTTGACTCAAGAGAGGATGGTTAGTATCGTGTTAGTCCCAAAATGAAATCAAATGAGATAAACACACTAGCATAACATCTCTAGGCCTAGTTACTAAAGGGAGATTACTTAACAAAACAAAAATGGAAAACACAACTAAAACATGAAATAACAACCTTCCTTCACCTTCCTTGGATGCTTCAAAATTCTTGTTTTAGTGGCTTGCTCAGCTTTATGCTCATGAAGTCTGTATCAATGAAGTGTGACTACCTCCATCTCTCCTTGGCACCATGTTTAGATTTAGCTTGAATCAATATTTGGGCATTATAACACTAATTTTCATGAAGCATTGGAATCAATTCAGCATTATAACTTTGGCATATGAGAGCTTAGAATTCAATAGGCAAGGCCTCTTATTTATAGATTTTCAAAAATGGTTAGAATTAAACTAAACTATCCATCTCAAGATGGAGATGTGTGGCTAAGAATTAATTCAATTATGTAATTAAAATTCATAAATAGGATCATCAATATTTGGGATAGAAGGGCAATAATAGGCATGGAGGGACTTAATGAAACATGGGAGGGGTTAACCTTGATATTTTATGCATTTATGACCAAGGGATGTCTTCCCAAGAAATGATGTCACTTGATGATGTAGATATTCAATATTCATTTCCAAAAAGAAATTATTCAACAAGTTCCATGGATTTCTTAATTAGGCTCATGATTTGGTTTAATTAACTCTTAAGCATGATTAAGCACTTTGGTGCAAACCTTGGCTCTTTGTGCACAAATTAATCAAATTGGTTAAAATGTCTTGTTATTGACCCAAAATTTGACTAGATTGTAATAGGATGCGATGTCAGATGCATTGGATCCATTATCCTATTTAGGATGTTGTCAACACCAAATAACAAAGGCACATGTCTCATGCAAGAGATTTGATAGAAAAGAATAATCTAGGGCACCCAGGTGCAAAATTAGCATTTTAACTCAAAATGATCTAATCAAAGTTAGCTGGCACATAAAATATGTTACCCCATTTAAGAATAATTTGGCCAAAATTGGCACTTGAATATGTCAATTTCAAATATTTTAATGTGTTTTAGTGTTTTTAGGCCAAATTGTGCATTTTGGTGGAAATTGGTCAAAATCTTGGTTGGGGATTATCGGTGGCTAAATTTAGGTGTCTATATTATTGAGTTCAAGTAAGTAAACCACAACTCAATATCAAAATGTTTCCTTGAAATATCTAACATGCTATGGCTAAATGTATGACTGAAGTAGTGGTAACATAAATATGAAAAAACTAGGACTGTTTGGTTGACGATCTAAATTCAGTACTATTTGGAACTCCAAACAACATTCCCTCTACTCCCAATATTAGTAACTTCCTTATAAGTGGAATAATATCTAATATAGTCAACTAATACAACAAGTCTTTTTCAATAAATTGAGCACAATGTATAGCATTGAGGTCCACGAATAGGTTGATGCCTTTTATACTTTGAAAAATGATTACAATGATGTCTACCATGAGGCTACAATCCAAATTGATCTCTTACCAATATATCACTTCCATACATATTGAAAAATTATCACTATGATATCTAAGATGAGGCTAAAAACCCCATGGATCTCTAACTAATCTGGCACTTCCATGGAAATTTAAGCTAAGAGTTTGATAACTATAATAATTAAAATTATATTTTAAACTTTTCCTGGTTAATTTTCAATTACATGAGTGTATAAAATATATAAACAAAAAAAATTGTCTTCCTATAAAATATGATAATGTTATGTCTATTTTTATCAAATTATATACACTTTATGTTTTTAGATGCTTTCCACTATATGCATAAAACAATGCCTACCTAAAAACTAAAAAATATGTAAAATATTATAAAAATTTACTTAATTAACTACTTAATAACACATACAAGGATATAGAGGGTCTTAGATTAATGTTGAAATATATTTTTTGTCACATATGAAGTTTTCATCATAATTTGAACCTATTTATGAGAATATAAAACTATTTGACATGTTGTCATTTTAATCTGTATCTCAAAAGTGTTAATGTTATAATTGTATTGATAACCCTAGTTAAATTTAAAACTGTATGCATGGTCCTAGTCAACTTCATGACTCTATAAGAAGCATTGGTCAACCTATATGGTCTTGGTCATGACCTATAAATAATAAATGTGAAGATCTGATCATGTGGCCTTAATTTTGATTGGTCACCTCCTCTCCTAAATTCAATCACTTTGACTTTTGGGTCTCTAAAACAAGAAATATTGTAGTAATGAAAATCAATAAGGGTTTTTTTATGGGGTCTGTGTAAGTGGGATTAGTCTAAGCCTTTGGATTTATTATACTCCTCAAAGTATATAGATAAAATTACAAGTAGATCAATATAAATTGCATAATAATAACAGTGCCAACAAAGTTCTTCAAGCAAATGCTAGATGAGAACTTTATAAGTGCTTAATGGTAAAAATTAACCTAATCACTTGTATATTTATAGATGACTTGAATTAAAAAATAAATAAAGTTACCTTACATGATTGACTTGTAGTTACTAAAAATAGTAAATGTGAGAAAGATAAATGTGCTCGTCTAATTAAATAGCTGACACAACATAATGTTCCAAGATCATATAGATGATCGTGACACATTTCAAGACCATATAAACACTCCTCTTAGTGGGACATGATGATCACATCTCTAATATTGATGTTGCATGTGGATGCACAAAATAGTTTTCAAGCTTCAAAAGTCACCATAACAGTTCAATAATGTCATATTTAGATCATTCACCTATACATAGAAAAATGTGCATAAAATATAAAATAATGTGAAATAAAATTTAAGTGCCCATTTTATAGTGTCTACATTATTCCCCACTTTTAAAGTGTGTGCTTGACAACCAAGTAGATGGTGTGATCACATAATTCAAAGTAGAACATATAAAATAATATTAAAAAAATTCCACATTTGAGTCTATGCATATTAGGATGTTGACTCTTGGAAGATACAAAACCACACTTAGCTTTCTTGTACAAACATATAAGAGTATAAAAAATAGTTGATAAATACAAAATGAGACACCTCCTTTGTCTCTAATATGTATTGGAAGTTTCATTGGTCAATTATAACATTGAAAGATATGGAAATTGGAGGGGATTTAGAACCTTATATGCCACCAGTTAATGAGCCTCCACATTTGAAAATGAATAAGAGTCACAAATCATAATGGGTTGCATGTCCCATTATTCCTAATATGGATTGAAATTACCTTGGATATGTCATTCCATCGAAGAAATCATGTCCATAAAATATAATAAGCAACATATAAATCCCCTTTTGAGATTTGGGGCGAACCTATTAAACTCTTATCTCAAAATAAAATTAGATGAATCATTGAAACATAGTAATTAAGTCATCAAATAACATAGTGTACAAAGATATAGTATTTTATAAAGATGCACAAAAATATATCTTTCCCCATGTTACCTCAAGATATAACCAAAGTAGATAATTGCAACATTGAATATAGTTTAATCATAACAATTTTATCATTGAATTTTTCATAAAAATGAGTCATTTTTATACAAATATGCAATTAATATTATACACAAGGAAAATATTACATTCCCCTATGTTTCCCCAATATATGTGCATGATAGGGAACATGGAAAAATAGAAAAATAATAAGCATAGATAATATATCATGTGAGTAGTATATAAATTTTGCATCATAGAAATCATATAGCATGAATAATATTTTAGTGATATCATAATATTAAACATTGTATCATTCCAAACCTGTATAACAGTCATGTGTCATATAAATCATGCATCATAAATATTTTTAACAATAAAAAATAGATTGAGTTTGACAGCCTACATCACATATTGAGTGTTTTAAATAATAGTAATAAAAATATTGTATAAATATTAAAAAGTGGAATATCATGCACAAAAACAAATTTTTTATCCCATGTTGCCATATAAGCATGAAATAACATGGGAACATAGAATAAACCAAGACTTATGCATATAAACCCTAAGACTACCAAAAAAATATTGCCTTCCAAGTTAAAAAATGATATGCTCCACACACAAGTTAATAATAAGTTTTCCCTTGTCATACCATACCCATTGTGTGAATTATTATGTGGATGGAATAAATAAATTGTGATTTTATGAATATTTTGGATTTATCTTACCAATCAAAATAAAATATCACATGGAAATGTAATATATTCAATTATGTCTATGTGCACATGTGTGAATATGTGTGTTATTTATGTTATTAACCAAGCAAAGAAACATAAAGTAAATAATCAAAGAGACACTTAAGGGAACACCAAAACTTTGAACTCAAAGGAAGCCAATTCAAATAAAAGTAACACATAGTAATGCATCTCAATATAATCTCATAATAACATCTCTTTGCACTTCATTCAATGTCATATTATAGAGATTATTCTTCATAACAATTTCGATTTCATTTCACATTGCATGAAACATTATCATGACATTTCATTACATATCATCATTATAAATAATGAAACATTTTAAATCATTGTGTTTATCATATCATTGAATTAATGTTGTTTACCCATGTAAAATATTTTGAATTTGCACCCTATTAATCATCATGAGATAACTCATGTGCATAGATGTATGTTAAGAATTTGAGCCACTATACTTTGAAAAGTTCACTAGCCAAGGAAAATAAGGTAAAAAGAAATAAAAATACCCCCTCATTCAATATTACCATTCCATTAGAATACTTGATTAAGCTTATATCAAATAGTTTTTATTCAACATTTACAAGTCATTGTAGATTTTAAGCTAAAGAAATTCATAAAAGAAAAAGAAAAAACATCCCAAATTTGAATTAATCCTATTTATTTGAAAAAAATAAATCAATATTAAAAATAATAATCAAATCATGTATACATGCAAATTTAAAAGAGAAAAGAGTAATTTAAACAAAGGTTTAATGACATAAAATATGTTATAAATTTGAAAATATAATTCAATTAAAAGATCAATAAATAAATTTACAAACTAAAACAAAAGACAAAAATATGAAGTCAAAAAAATATTAAAAACCAACACATAATATGAGAGGAAAAATACAAAACTTGTTCTTTTTTCTTAATAAAATAGATCCAAATGGAACAAAAAATATTGTCAAGAGAAGAAAGGGATTTCAGAGAATTAAACATTTTTGAGATGATGAGTTATCCCCTAAGAGGTCATCCTTACCCATTTTTATCCATATAAAAATATCAATCTCATATCCCTTTGATTATATTTATTCTTTATTCCTCGAATTCTAAATGGATTCATCTGTATCCTATGCTAATTGATATTGGAAATGCTTTCTTTGTTTTCGTGATCATATACATTTAGTTTGGAGTAGATATACAAACTTACACTTTATTCTCTATTTTCTTTAAAATTTGAATTATTTTTCATTCCTTGGTATCTCAAGTGGTTCCACCTTTTAAAAAACTTGTTTTTCAATTCATTTTATGATTTCATTCCATTTGAATAGTTATCACTTGTCCCTTATGTCCAAATTTCTTATATTGGTGCATAGTTGAAGGAATTGTTTTCATTGGATGCATCTAAGTTCTTCTAAATAACATGTTGTATGGTCCATTATTAGGAAATATGTGAAAAAGTTGTTTAGCCTTCTTTGGACCCACTTTAATAGGAAAAATTATGCAACCTAAAGCTTTGTTTTTTACACCATCATAGACTTTAATAATTATTTCTAATATTTGAGGTCTTCTTCATAAAATCCAAGGAAATAAATATATTCATTATTACACAAATTTAAAGTTTCACCAAAGTTATTTATTATTATGCCATCATTATATTTAATTTTTATATAACCTCTAATGAATAAAAGGCCATTACAGAATCTATATTTTAGAATTTAACTTCCATTGAATATAATCAAGTACGGAAGAAGAGTATCTTCACTTGATTCAACCACACCAATGAAGTAATATATTTGGATAATGTTCATATTCAAATGGCACTTTATCATGGTTCTTGTTTTTCTCATCAATAACGCGTGCATTTTAATTATTTCCTTATCCTTGGGTGTTTGGAAATGGATGTGTGTGTGTGTGTGTGTGTGTGTGTGTGTGTGTGTGTGTGTGTGTGTGTGTGTGTGTGTGTTACTGATTGATTCACATTATTTGTGACATTGTTTTCTTCTTCTATTTAAATTTTATTCCTGTCAGTAAGATCTTGAATATATATTTTTTATTGGTAAAAGGTGGGTTGACGGGTCACCCATGATCCATAAAAAAGTCTATAAAGGATTGACACAAAATAATAGTCAAGTCCTTCAAAATGAGAATCTTTCAAGGGCAAAGTAAAAATATCAAACAAAAAAAAGTATTGAAATAGAACTATCCATCTACAAATGCACCCGTGGAGAATGGACATATTCACAAGGTATTTAAGCACCTCGTGATTGATGAAAAAGATGAATGGGGTTTCTAAAAAGTATTGCCTAAACTTTTACAAGGTGTAGACCATGCCAAGTGCCTCTCACTCAGTTATTGTATAGTTATGCTCTACCTAGGTTAGTTTCCTACTTGCAAAAGAAATGGGATAATCCATTTTGCCTTTGCTTGGTTGCATCAAAATGGTACCAATTGCAGAGCCAGATGCATCGACATGGACATGGAATGGAATTATCTAATCAAGAAATTATAATATCGAGGTGCTAGTTAATTTGAGCTTTAGAGTTTCAAATACATCTTCTTGCATTATGCCCCAATAGAATGGGCCATCCTTGTGTAAGAGATCCTCTAATAGCATCATAATATTTGCATAACTCCTTATGAACTTTTGATAATAATCACAATGGCTAAAAATGGCACAAACATTTTTATGCATTGATGGGGTCTAGAGTTATGGAATAATTACAATCTTTATGGGATTGATAAGCAGACCATCTTTGTAGATGATGTGCCTGAGCAAGGTGTCAAATGGTATCATGAAGACACACTTATTTAGGTTCAAGGATATCTACAACTGCCTGCACCTCTCAAACATGAGGTTCAAGTTATCATAATTGTCCCTTACTAGCCCATACACAGTCCAGTCATCTAAATACACTTGGAGGAACTTGTGAATGAAGTCCTTAAATACAGTGATTACCACTATAGAGAACATGATTGGTGCATTTTTGAGTCTAAAGGGCATCACAATGTATGAAAAACAACCCCATTATATCACAAAGGTCATTTTAGACTTGTCCTCCTCCTCAATCTAGACTTGATGGTATCCCAAAAACCCAATGGTGAAAGTGTATATCTTGCAGCCTACAATGCCATCCAAGACTTTGTTGATGAGCAAAGTTAGGAAGGGGTCAATGACACAGTTGATGTTCAAAAATATATATTCAACACAAATATGGATGCACCCATCCTTCTTGATGCTAATAATCATGGGGCTGACCCATTCAGATTATTGCATAAGGTAGATGACACCTGCGACTAGCATACCATCAATCTCCATTTTGACATTAGCACAAAGATTAGGGTTCATTTTGTATGGGTGCTTCTTGATAGGTCTTGTGCCATCAACTATCTTTATACTCATTTTCCTAAGGGATGGGTGGGTACCCCTAATATGTCAGTAATTTTGAGGAAACAAGTCTTATATTTCCTTTAGGATATCCATAATTCATGCTAGTTCCACGTTAGACTAATATGTGCCCAGAATAACCATATTTGGTTCTCCTTCTAGGCTAATGTCTAACTTTATAGTTTTTGGTGACATACAATAGGGTTAATTATTTTCCTAATTTAAATCCTAAACTTGCCTACTTCCCTTAGTTGTTTTTATACGAAGGTGGGTAGGGTCTTCTTCCTCTGGAGTGTTATCCTCAACTTGGTGCACTAGTTTCATTTTGCCTATCAAGTTTGTCCAGTTGTATGCCTTCCATGTTTCATCATCCTCATAATTTGAGTCACTATTGAGGGTTTTTTATTTAAATAAAGTTGGGAGTTCTAACCCCTTTTCCTTGAACATTTCTTTAATGCACTCCTTTAGGATTGTAGTGTCCTCAAACACTACCCTTCAAACTACTTGTAATGGCTATATCAATTCCAGGTTCTGTGAAGAAAAGGAGAAGGTGTGCATGAACCTCTCCTTGAGGACATCCTAATTGGTTGTCTCATGATGCATCTCACTGACAATGTACCATGATCGTACTTATGTCTTCAAGGTCCTGTAGAAAGCATGCACCCATAGGTTCTTTGGGGCATTCTCATCACAAACAGACCATGTTTATTTGCATAAGCATACATGTACTATAAGGTATGAGTCACCAAAGTAGGTAGAGATTTCTAGGTCCTCATTTCTTTTCTTTAATCTAGTGTAGATGGCTGATTTCACATCTTGCCAAGTTAGCAAGTTAGGCCTTTGTGTTGCACACCAATGAGTGGTAGTGGTCCTTAATGTGTACACTAATGTATCCATTCTATCTACTTCTTTTGGGATGTATGATTTGAGGTTATAAACATACTCTTACATAAGATTTTTCCCCTCATATCTTGGGAGTGTTACAAGTTTACCTTTACTTAGGAGAGACACTCTCTTTACCTTCTTCATGGTGCCAAGGACCCATATTTTTCTAGTGCGATTAATCTGGACCTAGCCCATCTTTACTAGTTTTGGTGTCTTTTTACACACTAATTATCACCTTTGACTAGTGGTCTCATAAACTTCCTCAACCCATCAGTCATAAGTAACATTAGTGGTGTCCAAGGCTAATTGTCTATCTTCTCAAGAAAGCACTCTTTAATCATTAGGGTTGAGAGTCTCGATGCCTTGCACTGTGATGTTATATAAGTGGTTGATCTTATCCTCAAGGTCAACACTCTCTACATAAAGGGGTCCTTGGTAACTTGAGAGGTGGCAAACCACCCTCTCCTTTCCATTTTCAAAGGTCATATAGCTCTTATTGAAGTGTATATATGTGTTGTTCACATAATACCATGGCCTTCCTAAAAATGTTGGATAATTGTCTTATTTAGCTAACTCGATCACTTTGAAGTCAATACAAATTTTGACACCCATGATGTCTATAACTGTGATCTTCAAAATTATGATTGGTTTTTCTTGGGTCTTGTTGTCTATGAAAAACACATCAGGGGAAAGCCTCAAGGCTGACCTACCCATCTTCTCCCATGTGTTCTTGGTCAAGATATTAACCTTGATGCTTGTGTCCACAAGGACCTCACATATAGACCATCCATCAATGGTGGCATTCACAAGGAGTTCTTGATCATACTCCACATTCTGTGTATTCCTAACTTCTCATGCCCTTTTTATGTGTGTCATAGAAACTTTAACTAGCTTTTGCCTTGCATGCTCCAAGAGCAAGTTTTTCAATAGGGGTAACATTCCTTCCATTTGTAAGAGGTGTAGAATCTATGTTAACTCTTGTATCTCAGCCTCTTGGCTATCTTACTTCTTACAAGATGCAATAGCTTTCACTTCTAAATCTCATCCTAACTGGAGCTCTCTTTATAGGTTTTGAATGATGCTCTTGGACTGCTACAAAACATATTTCTGACATGCAGGGTATGGGTAAGGCATAACTTTGGGTTTAGGCAATATTATGCACTTATTGTGGCTATTTTCCCCATATTCTAAGTGTAACTTAGGTGTTGGCACAACTTGTGGTTGAGTGGTGAATCCACTATGAGTAGTCACTTGCACTTTGACTATCTTTGTGTGGTTTGATTGTACTTTCAAATTCCACTTCTTCACTCTCAACTTGTGCTTGATCATCTTTGTGACCTTATCTATATCAAGCTTGCCTTAGGTTCACTTATTATAAAATTTGGGGAATTCTTCAACCTTATAAGATCTTTAACAATACCCACATGATAAATGTGTAGGGTAATCATGTTGATAGTGTTATGTCAAGCCACACTTATAACATGAGTGGGGTGGGAACCTTCCACCATCGCATCCTTCACCTCACCCTATGGTGCCTTATTGCATCCTAAATCTTGCATTCTATTTACCATAACCTTAATTTCCTTGGTTAGCTTTCCCTCTAATTATTGTAGTGGCCCATTGATCACCTCTCTCCATATTCTCACACATCTCATCAATTACTTAACAATCATATGTGATATGAGTGTAGGCATCACACAATCAATATTAAATGGTTATGTTAACCTGTTTAGTGCATTACATCAAAGGGAAGTTATGAACATCATGCACCTCTCAATAGACCTCATAGATTAGAATCATGTGTGCACATTCCTCCAAGGGAAGTTATTCATGTTATGGCCTTCTACTTCACAGTCGGTGTACCATAATCTACTTTGATTATATTGCAATGAACTAGTGATAAGATTTTAGAGTTGGGAGGCCATGGATGTAATATTCACCTCCATGAATGGGTTGATCCCAATATCAACACTTATGACTACCTTGACTTTAAACGCAACTTTAATCTCTTCATGAGGGTTTATAAAGGGCTTCATAGAAAGTGCTCTTCTGAATAGCACTAACAACCCTCCAATAAACCATTACACATGTTGGGAGGGGTGAATATCATAAGGAAGCTTGGAAAAGAGAGTTTTGAACCTTGCATCATATAAGTGCATATTCTTTGATGGTCCTTAGGTAATCTCCTTAAGCACGATGATGCTCTGCTATTAAAACTTAGGTATGTCAAATTCCTTCAAGAATGCCTCCTTCAAGGTGCCATAATTTACAATAGCCTGGTTAGGTTCAAATTTCCTATACCAAGTATGGGCATGATTAAGAATAGTTATCATGAACTAGGTCATTTTATGCTCAAATTGGGCTATGTTCCATACATACCCACTTTAACTCACATTTTAGCACATGTTTTATGGTATTTTCCATGTTATGGTACTCTAGCAAGTGTATGGTCATTTTGTAGTAAATTTATTGTGGGGGTGTAGCTAGCATTGAGGCACTTGTCCCCCCAAGTTTTGTCTTGGTAATGGTCCTCCAATGCCTCCATTCATTGGGTTAGGTATTGGCCCTATTGTTACTACTAGTGTTGTTGATGTTGAAGGCATTGTACTACTTACATGTGGTGTTGAACCACTTCCTATGGGTTGTTGCCCAGTCTGTGTAGCTAGCATTGGCTGAGCTGGAATGCTTGTAATCATGTTATATTTTGGTGAGCTAGTGCCCAATGGTCTAGAGGTATTCTCACTCAATTCCTCATAAGGAATAACTTGTTCAATCACAAAATTATACTCTAAATTTTCAAAATGTCCAAATTATATAATGACAATAGGGTCAATTATCACTTTTATTCTTTCTTCATGTGGGGGATCCAGTGTATGAGCTTATACCACAGGTTCAAAGGGGGTAGGCACATCTAGAACATCTTTAGTCACCAAATTTTATAAGAACCTAATGAATTATTCATCCATCAACTATTGAGATTGATCTATGGCTTCATTGTTTCTCTCCTCCTCATGTTGCTACAATTTAAGAGATCCTTCCCCATGCCCTTCTTGCTTGCTACAAGTTCTCTTGACACTTCTAGGTTCCAAATATTCATTAGCCTATGTCATCTCTTATTATAAGTCTATCTCTTAAGTTCTCAGGTGTCAATCTACTCATCCCCTTTCATAATGCTCACCTACACATCCCCTTCTCCCCCCTTGTACTGTTCATACATGAAAGGACTTTAGCCTTCCATTCCTAAAGTTTTAAATCAGTAATCCACCATTAGTTTATTTAGTTTTGTACCAAACTCTTTCACAAATGTGCCTCTTGGTTCGCACAAAAATTGATACTCGACTAATGATATCCTTGTAAGCATGATTATCACTTTCATTTTGGAGTCAAGGGTAGAATATGTATCAATCATGTTTTCTTTTTACATATTATGACATATAGGAGAAGAGTTAGAGACATTTGCATTATCAATTTGTTATAAATAATCATTACATTGAGCTTGGAATGTGAAGGAAGGTTGTAGAATAATTTCATCTACCTTAGTTTGTGCATTGCTAAAAGGTGTAATATCATTGGTACACATTTTTTTCAAATTTAACTGATAAGGGTAAAGAAGATGCCTTGTTCTTATCTACTTTACTTGAATCATGCAAAGTGGATTTTATGTGTTGCACTTATATTTGATTTAATTTGAATAATGAGGTAGCAAAAGTAGTTGAGAAGCTAGGATCACATTGGAATAAAGCACTACCAACAAGAGGTTCTTTTGGCTTTATATTGTTAGTTTGACTTTGAGGAGTAAGATAAGAGTGAGAGGAAAGAGAAGATGATGTATCTAATATATCCTTATGTTCATTTTCATTATCATGCTCATAGTAATCCTCATATCCATCATTATAACAATATTCATCATCATCATTATAAATGAAGCCATAATCATGATCTAACATATAATCCTGAAAATTAGTCCATTCATTGTTATAATCATGAGATAAATTCAAAAGTTTATCAATTGGGTGAGGGGTAGAAGACTTTTTAGATGTCATTTTAAACTTGCCAAAGAAAATAATGTAAACAAGGAATAACAAACACACAAGAAGTAGAATATAATCTAACATAAGTATATGTATAATTTAATAAATTTTGAACAAAGAGTGTAATAGAAAATAGGATTGTCAGTGAAACCCTAATTGCTAGTATTTATATGTATAGGGACTAATATGTGGATCCAAGGTTTTAAATTAGGGTTGTTTTACAAAAATTTAAATTACATTAAATAAATGAAACCCTAATGTAGGATTGATTAAATTAGCTAGGTTATGGAAAAAAATAAAAAAAATAGAATTTTGTAACCCTAATTTAATGCACAAAAATTGAGTGAAGGTAAACCCTAAGTAAAACTAGGGTTTTAAGAAATATTCAAAGTTAGGTTCACCAAATATTTTAGCCTTTTAGGACTTAACAAATGCAAATCCTATGTTGTTAAAGGGTTGAGTATATTGTTAATATGAAATGAAAATTGGAAATGAATGATTTAATTAAGGTTTCTCAAAATAGCAAGTGAGAATAGAAAAAGTACTTATCTAGAAATAAATAGACTTTTATGTAGATCAAGGAACTAGAACAGGCTAGAGAGACAGGTACACACCTTTCATCTTCTTACTATTTATTGAAATCTGGTCTCAGATAATAGCACCCATATCATGACATCAATGCCATGTGACACTAATGTATAATTTTGGTGTTAATGTCACTCCTATAGAGACTATCTAAAACCTTCAGGAAAGTTGCAGGAGGTTTTTGATGTCATGTAGGTGGTTTTGTGTCATTCATGGACTCACCTATGTCACTATTTTAGCTGAATCTCTTTTGAAACGCTAATGAATATATGCACACATGAAATAATAACTGGATCAAATGTAAAAAGGAAAGGGAAAACTAGGTTGTGGGATGTTACAATCATACAAAGCAAAACCCCTATTATCCTAGTCACTGCCTATATTAACCCAATGTTAGGGCTCTCAAATCACATGAAGTTATCCCATAGGGAACGTACACCATAAAATTATATGTTGTACTAGAATGATTTTTGCTTAGGCCCTTCTTTGATCAAACATGCACTGTCTAGATATGATGATTGAGTAGTATGCAGAGTATTGAGTTGTATTATTGATTGGTTTTATGTAATTACATGCCAAAATAGTAAATGTTAGATGTAAAATACATCGTGAGACTCTTTATATAAAAGTAAATTGATTTGAATATAAGACCTTATTCATTGGCCGACAAGTCATAAAAGAGGGATAAAAAATATAAGAGAAGGTTTATGAAAGGGTTAGGACTCAAACATGGGATAAAAGGCTTGTCAAACACTAGAGCCATAATTGGACACTATCACAATGTGACACTCCTATCTTAAAAGTGGCACTAATGTCCTAAGGCTTAAAGCAAAAGCTAAAACTAAGCAAGATAGGCTAGGGGCCCCTGTGACTAGGAAAAGGTGACTTATGACTATTAGGAGTGTTATGAATAAAGAAAATAAGACATAAAAAAGATCAAAAGACTCAAAATGACCATATAAATAAGGACTATAATCATCACTAAGACCTTCACGTGAAAGAACAATAAAAGACACAACACTTGTGGTTCCTTGACCAAACTAGGGTGTTTACACAAAGATCAAAGGGAGTTGGATGCAATGGAGAATATGAATGTTACGTAGCAAGGCGGTGGGAGATCATGATAAGAATCAAGGAGTCAATACCTCAACTTATAATTTCCCTTCAAGAAGTGGACTTGTAACTCCAAGACAAGAGAGTCACTTTCAAAAAGAATCAAGTCAGACATGATGAACTTCTATGACATCCCTCATTAATAACTTCACCAACACTTGGCTTAGTGCATTGAGAACAAATTAACAACACTTCTTTACATGCTTTATTGAGGGATATTTTTGTTTTATAACTGAAAAAATTACTATGGTAGCATTCATGAGATTCCTAGTCTCTTCCCCTCCTCTCTCATTCATTCTTCTATATATTTGGCCTTGAATGGCTTGTAAAAGAATCCCTCCATATTAGTATGGTAAAGCCCTACTAAAATTGATACTTGTTGTTGCTTTTAAAGTGAATGCAAACTATATTTTCCTTCTTCATCTCATATTTAGTGTGTTCATGGTGACTTGTTGATGAATGATAGTGTTGATGTTCAATCTCCTTGTATTTGTCCTCTTCATTATTACCTATTTGTGAATAAGTTATCTTCTTGCAGGTCATATGGTATGTGTCAAGTAGTTTTAAAAATGTTAAGTGTCTAATACCTTCATTAGTACCTCATTATAGGCCTCTTGATTGTCCCTCTTAACTGATGTATCAAATACAATGTCCATATTGAAATACTAATGCTAGAAAGACTATTTGAAGTTATGTGATTAGATTCAGCTTTGTCTTAGCTTTGTTATCAACTCATGGACAAGAAGAGGAGACCTACAATTTGGTACATCACCCCATTTTCTATTTGCTTTCAGTTTTCTCTTTCCCTTTTCCTTGCAATTTGAGTAGGTGTAGCATCAAGGGAGCCATCCCTCTCTGGAGGTTCTATTTAGTCATAGGCCACCCACATCCTTAGAGAGTTCCCATTGTGTAAATTGAGTGAGGAGACCTAAAACACCTCCTCAAAGGATGTAACTCAAAGTGAAAATAGTTTTTCTGATGAGTGATAAAAAAATACTTTGGTCTTTTAAATTACTTCAATATCCAAATAGTAATGAAGATAACCCAAATCATACATTTTAAATCTTTTCATCAAATTTAATTTGAACTTTGCAGTGTACCATTGATTGTTCCTTCTGATGAGCAAATCATCAACATACACCACCACAAATACAATTGTTTTGACGAAAAGAGTTACATCTTCAAACTCAAAATGTTTGAAGGTCATGTTCATGAGGTGCTCAGCTAGTTTGTTGTAACATGCTCGAGAGGCTTATTTCAAACCATACAATGATTTTTCCAACTTACACACCTTGTGCTCTTGTCCATTTATTTCAAAACCTTAAAGTTATGTTATGTAGATATTTTCCTTGAGGTCACCATTTAAGAATGTAGTTTTGATGTCCATTTGGTAAACTTTCCTTTCGTTGTGAGTTGTTAGAGCCAACATGGGTTGAATAGTAATCCATTTTATTGTAGGTCTAAAGGTTTCATTGTAGTCAATTCCTTATTTTTTAGCATATCCCTTTGTGACAAGCCTTGATTTGTATTTGTCAAGTGAGCCATCAACCTTGTATTTATTGCGGTAGAGCCACTTGCAACCAATTGGTTTGTAATCATATATAGGATCAACCAGTTTCTAAGTCCCCATTTTTACCAATGCATTGTACTCATCTTTAATTGCTTTTATCTAAGATCCAACCTTCTCAAACTATTTGAAATATGTTAATTCTAAATCAAACATAACATTTAGTTCTTTTATAGAATCATTCAAGGTAATATTTTTAATTCTATCTTGAATTTATTTAAGGGACTTGCCTGATTATGATGCGGCTGCATGTGCACTTCTAGTGCTCATTTTACCAACTTCATTAGGTTTCACATATTTCAATGTTGGAGTGGCACACTTAGGCATTTGTTTCTATGTTTTAGGTGCTTTAAGTTCATCTTTTGAAATTCCATCACTTTCTACCCTTTATTATGGTGACCCCTATTCATTTTCTAATGAAGTTGCACTCTCTCCTTTAGGAGGAGTTTTAATCTTATGTATAGGAGACAATATAAAATCAATATATTCCCAAGTTTGTCCCCCACTCATTGTTTAGAACATCCAAATCACTCTCTATATAGGCATTAAACTTTTCCTACTTGCCAAGTCGACTTAGCTACTGATCAATATGCTCTTTGTCCTTTGTAGTCTCACAAAAGATAACTTCTCTTGCAATAACAAACTTGTTCTCTTTCTCATCATATAACATGTATATCTTAGAAGATTTATAATATTCCAAGTGGATGCATTTTTAATTCATGGTCCAACTTATTTCTCTTCTATTTTGGAATCAATGCATAACAAGTGGATCCAAAAATTTGAAGATGTCGCACTAAAGGAAGATGATGACACCACATCTAATATGGAATCTTGGATTCAAGATTTGTTGATGGTGATTTTCTATGGTGGTATACTATTGTTTTAGCTACTTTGGCTTAAAAGTGTGGATTTACTCCTTTGTAGTACAACATAGCACGAACCATATTCATCACAGTTATGTTCACCTTTTATGTA
Organism: Torreya grandis; assembly: GCA_037957365.1. Classification (NCBI taxonomy): domain Eukaryota; kingdom Viridiplantae; phylum Streptophyta; class Pinopsida; order Cupressales; family Taxaceae; genus Torreya; species Torreya grandis. The sequence continues at coordinate 302,074 of JARHVA010005475.1, read as the reverse complement.
ACTTCATTTTGTTGCAAAATGTAAATAATTGTGAGGTAGTGTTTGTTCCCATTTTGCTCAAGATAGGATTCAAACTTTTTTGAAGTGTAATCACCACTATTGTCTATCCTGAGTGGCTTCATTTTAAATCATGGTTCATAACTTTTGGAAAGTCTCGAAGGCTTCTAATTTTTTCCTTTAGAAAGTATATCCAAGTCATCCTATTGTAGTGATCAATAAACAACATGAGGTATTTATGACCACCAGTAGAGAGGATTGGAATAGAATACAAGTCTGAGTGAACCAGTTGCAGCTTTATGTCAGCTTTCCACTATGACTTCAAGAATGATTTTCTTGCATGTTTAGCCAAGATGCAAGGTCCACACTTTTCATCTGATTTTATGAGAAATATAGGCATACCAACAATACCATTTTTTTACAATACATGAATGTTATTATAGTGAGTGTGCCCAAATCTAGCATGCCACAACATGTTTGGAGACATTTTGTCTTCCATGAGATGAACATAATTCTTTGAATTTTATGGCTTGCCCCTAAGTTTGAGTAGTTTCCCTTCCTCATATCTAGTCAAGATGACTGCATTACCATTTTTTCTCCTAATAGTGATATCACCATTATCCAATATGATGGAATGACCTTGTTTCCTAATGAACACTAGGGACAATAAATTTTGTTTCAATTGAGTAAGGTAGAGAACATTTTAAAGTTTGAAATATGTAAACCATGGACGCTTGAGTCGCATTATACCTCTTCTTTGTGGTTACATACTTGATCTATTTGCCATGTATATTGAGCCATAACTTTTTTGACTAAACTCTTCAAAGAAGTCCTTTCAAAAAGTCATATGTAGAGTGACAACAATATCAAGGACCCAAGCATGAAACCATGAAGAAATGACTAAGAGGTTATTTTCTTCATCATTTGTATTGGAAAACACATATTCATTGGTGAATTGGGCAGAGTTTAATCCTTTTGTTTTCTTTGATTTTTCCTCTTTCTTTTTATAGTATGCTTTAATTTTCTCCCATGGAGTTTTGCATTCATGAGTCCATGGCTTCCTTTTTTGTTACATCATTCATAGTAAAGGTTTTGTTTTTTACCACCTTGATTTTCATTTTTTGTGACCTTTTCCCTTGTACTTTTTGTACTTATTATTGACTTCATTTTTAGAATATGTGGCCTTATTGGATATTTTAGAAGAATTCGTTTTGACATAACACATACTTTCTCTTATTGTGGACTCAATTTTTATTCCAAATGCCTTTTTTGTTTTTGACATCTTTTCAACCAATTGATCAAATATGAGAGTCTTCAATTGATTGCTTGCTTGTAGAGACTCCAAGTAGACTGAATAGTTTGGAAGAAAGGATTTTATGAATGTAGTCATATAGATGTCAATTTTGACACCCATTGTATCTACATCATGCTTGATGGCACGTATCTTTAAAGCCAATCTCATCTCATCACCATATTTCAACTCAAGGTTGAACAACTTCAACTGCAACTAAATGAATTCCAACTTTGAGTGGGAATCAAGCTTCCCTTTGAGTTTGTGAAATGCTTCCCATGGAGCATTGCACCTCTGAATATGAAGAAACACATCTTCATCAATTCATCAAGGCCAATGCTTTCTAGTTTTTATGTTTTCATGTTTGAATATCCTTTGTATTCCTTGTTGGCTCAATTGGTTATTTCTCTCCATCAAAAATATCGAACCATAGATCATTGAAGATGAGTGTGTTCTCCACTTGTCAAGACCATTCTAACCAACTATCTTTGTCGATCAATGTTATGCCAATGATAGATTTGATTGAATGCATGGTTTTGAGTTTTGAGTTTTGAGTTTCACCCCAATTGGTTCCTTATCACTCCAAAATTGTCCCTTTTTCTATATATCACTAGATCGATATACCAAACCTCTCTATATACCCATTGCTATGTGGAAAAAGTTAGTCTATTTTATATACTTGATAATACATGAAAGAGGTTTTAAAGCATGTGAGAGCATAGTGGTATGTGGTACTTAGGTGGCACGTGAAAACGATTTACCCTGTCATTAACAGTGGCTTAATAAGAAACCCCATACATCAATATACTCGATTTATTTATTTATTTTTAGATATATATTTTTGGACATAAGTGAATGAGTAAAAGAGTAGCTCTCCTTATTTCTCTTTAAATTGTGTAATTTAATTGTTTTTTGTCTAAATTTACTTAGAGTAACTTGTTCAAAACAATTTCAATAAAATTTGTTCCAAATTTAAATGCTTTGACATTGAAATTACTTTCAAAATTTGAAAATTGGCATTTAAAAAAAATAAAAATGAATGTTTGCTTTTTAAATGAAAAAGCATAAAAATGTATACCTCTCTCCTTGTTTGGCTTATATGAAGAATTTTTCAATATTGGAAAATGAAGATGTACGGTGTCTTCAAAATCCAAGACTTCCAATGTGGATTTCATTAGCTTGCAGGGTCAAAGAATCCTCTTTTTGGGTAGTTATGAATAACATATAGAAACAAAGGAACAAAGATAAAAAAAGTGGCAGAAAATAATTTTTTAGCACCCAACATAGCTGAAACAGTTCTCTAGAATCTCACGTAGACTAAGAATATGAAAAAATCGTTGATTCATAAAAGGAAATAGTTTGAGTCTTTTTTGGCAATGTCAGAAAGTACATAGGTCCAAGAATTGAAATGCCAAGTAGCAATTTGTAGGTCTAAGCGCCTACTCATCCTCCTTCAACCAGTAGGGAGCATGCTAAATACGCCTCTTTTAAATTTCTTCCCACTTTGCTTGGTAAATGCCATCCAAAAGATACTTGACAACTCTACTCAAAAACAAAAATTAGTCAATGAACATTGAAAACCTTCAGGGGTCCTCCTCAAAAAATGATACGCTGCCAATATTACTCAGATTCAAAAAAGTTATTGAAAAAGAACAAAAAAATGTGCTAAGTCATACAACTTAAAATTAAAGAGAGAAGAACAAAAAATAAAGAAATTAAATTCTAAACTCTGATATTTTAACAACAGAGAAATCTTATACAAAATGTAAACGAAAGTCTATTTCACCATTTTTTAAAAAAAATAAAAAATATTACAATAAATAAAACAAAAACATTGTTCATTTTACATTCTCAAAACTAACCTAACCTTTTCGATTCGTACGAAAATGAATAAGATAAAAACCAAATACCTAAAATTAGTAACTACTATATAATATATATATTGTTATAATAAAAAATAATCTTGTAAAAAATAAGGGTCTACACCTGCCTAACATGTCAGATAGGCTCGTACAGCTGCGTAAGACAGATAAAAAAATCCCGGGGGAAAAGGGCGGGGTTTGCAAAAGTTCGCATGAACAGATACAAAGTTTTTAAGTCACGTTATATATACATTTCAAGCGTAAACGTGAATGGTTTAAATCAGTCACTTCGACCATAAATAAGAATAGTTTAAATGAATGAGTTTGGTGGTCGTGGGATCCATTGGTCAATCGAGGCACGTATTTCAACATAGATGTTAAGCATATCCGAAACCATTAAATCTCTTTGGACCCTGCTTTCAATAAAGCGCATTGCTGATTTCAATTTAGATAGATTAAAAGTATAAACATGGCATAACCTTTTCTCGTTTACCGCGAAAAAGCCGATAATGGGACCCACGCTTATCCTTTCCCAAGTCACATCAAATGAGGCGCCCAACCAAATGACGATGCTCGCTTTGGATCTTCTTCTTTTCCACACAGCAGCGATGCGGTTCATGTGTCCCCACCTGTGCCATTTGTCTGTTGAAAATATATATATTTGTTTTATATCATTAGACGACCTAGTGGCGTGCATGAAAACCGCCCCTTAACATGCGGAAATGAAATTATCTTCGCACCCCGGCCCACCACCCACATTCCCATACGCAGTTAGCGCCCTTGATTTTCCACTTCATCATGTTCATACTGAATTTCCTATAAATCCCCCACATTGTAAGTAAAAGATAGCAAGCCTGACAACTGCATTAATGGCGACGACTAACAGAGGAGGAATTTGCGCGATTGTACTCATATTCTGCTTGTTGGGTGTGAGTAGAGCAGAGCGCAGTTACTTGAATAATATGCGTTATGTATATGGTCGGCGCGGCCCTTCAGTGTCTCATGACTACAGAGACGCTCTCACAAAGTCCATTCTCTTCTTCGAAGGTCAACGATCAGGCAAACTGCCTGCTGATCAGAGGATGAGATGGAGAGGAGATTCTGGCCTTTCTGACGGATCTACTGAACGGGTACTTTCTTTCAAACCCACACGACACACATTTTTATTTTTATTTCCATTCTCACGTTCTAATGTATTTTAGTTGGCATCATGACAGGTGGATTTGACGGGAGGATATTACGACGCTGGAGATAACGTGAAATTCGGTCTGCCAATGGCATTTACGACGACGATGCTGTCGTGGAGCGTGTTGGAGTTCGGAGGACGGATGGGCGACGATCTCCAACATGCGAGGAATGCCATTCGCTGGGCTGCAGATTACTTGCTCAAAGCCACTGCTCATCCGGGCACCATTTATGTGCAGGTGGGAGATCCTAACATGGATCACAAGTGTTGGGAGAGGCCGGAAGACATGGACACGCCTCGCACTGTCTACAAAATTGACGCTCAAAACCCAGGCTCCGATGTTGCTTCTGAAACCGCTGCGGCGCTGGCAGCCGCCTCCATGGTTTTTAGGTCAACCGACCCTTCTTATTCCCACCTTCTCCTGCAAACTGCAATGCGGGTAAAACACCAGTCACGCTAATAACACATACACATTATTCACTATTATCTTCTTGATTACTTTTATAGTATACACCGTTACAATGTGGTGCTATGCCTGTGTGACGACCAGGTATTCGATTTTGCTGATAAGTATAGAGGCGCTTACAGCGATTCCCTACAGTCTGACGTTTGCCCATTTTACTGTTCATATTCTGGATATCATGTAATCTCTCACACAAACCTTGTAAGTAGCAAGTCATGAAAGAATATGGATAAATTATAACGTTCGCTTGTTCTTGCAGGACGAGTTACTTTGGGGAGCAGCGTGGTTGCACAGAGCCTCAGCCAACGCATCTTATCTGAATTATATTCAAGCAAATGGGCATACTTTGGGCGCTGAGGACAATGTTAATTTATTCAGCTGGGACGACAAGCATGCAGGAACTCGAGTCCTTCTGGCCAAGGTGACGAATCTCAAAATATCTGCGTTGTCTCTCATGTGTTTGGGTTAATATATGTTTATATATCTGAATCGCTTCTGTTTTCGTAGGCATTTCTGCTTAGAAATGTTCACTCCCTTGAGGAATACAAGGGACATGCGGACAATTTTATCTGCTCTCTCCTTCCTGGAGCACCAACTTCGCAGGCGCAATACACACCAGGTTACATTTTACTACTAGAATTGCATTCCCCATTGCCATCATGGCCAAGTAAAGGTTGTAAGTTATGATGGTAAAATTTCTGCAGGCGGGCTTCTGTTCATAATGAGCCAAAACAATTTACAGTACGTGACGTCGACGTCTTTTCTGCTCTTCACTTACGCGAAGTACCTGAGTGTATCTAAGCAAGTGGTGCGATGCGGGAACGTTGCAGCAACTCCTACTAGGATAAGAACTATTGCCAAGAGACAGGTAGTAAATATATCCCGATCTGCATTTCATGGCTAGGATAAAGTATGGCTTTGATTTATTTATAATGTTATAACGCAGGTTGACTACATTCTGGGAGATAACCCGCTGAGAATGTCATACATGGTGGGGTACGGTGCAAAATTTCCGCAGCATATTCATCACAGAGGATCGTCGTTGCCTTCTATTTACCACCATCCTAAAATCATAGCGTGCAACGATGGGTTTGAGTCATTGTATAGCAACGCTCCCAATCCAAACAATCTGGTGGGAGCAGTGGTGGGAGGCCCTGACAACAACGACCACTTCTCAGATGAGCGCAACGATTATTCCCACTCTGAACCAACCACTTACATCAACGCTCCCTTAGTTGGAGCCCTTGCCTATTTGGCACATTTGTCGTAATTTCTTCTAGGTATACATGCATGTACATGATCACAATGAGAATGAGAATGAGAATGAGAATGTTCTTTTTCTTTATTTTAAAAAAAAAATAATAATATAAACAAATATATATATATATGCAACGCCTACAAAGTGATTGCGTGGGACGTGTTTTGTTCTATATACTATAGACCATGATAAATATTCTGTTTGCATAGGTAGAAATCTTCGCGGGAATAAAGACTTTGTGAAGCTTAATAATAATTGTTATTCTGATTTGATGGGTGGAATTTTACCCTTGTGTTCTACTCATAACCTTTTATGAGTAGGCATCATCTTATTTGAAATTATAGACACCTAATATTAAAAATGATCGCTTGGTAGTTATTAATCCAATGATTGGTCAGTTTTCATGGTAACCCTGTTTTCCTCCTCCCTTTGCGTTTCTTTTTTCTTTTATTTTTGTAGTTTGAAGAGTATATATATATTTATTTTGCGAAAAAGGTGAATATGAAAGTTTTGAGGGGAATTCTAATTTAATATAAAAATATGTAAACAATGTTTTGATTCAGATAAAACAATAAAATATTAAAAGAATTACATAATTAACAAGATTATTGAAGAATACAACAAGTACAACTAATGGTAAAAAATCTGTCAATAATCTATTTAAATTAATCAATTTTTTGTTAGAAATCTTTTAAAAGTTAGATAGAAGATGGTCAAATAAATCACTAAAGAGAAGGATCAACACCAATGCTTAGCACATCATTGAATCCAAAAAAATAAATACCAATGATCCAAACAAAAAGAGAAGAGGCAGGTAATTAATTCCTAGTTGGACCTCTTTTTCCCTAACAGGGGAGAATACCTTCCATTAGTCCATTGAGAGCCATCCTTTACCAATTCAGCAGCATCCAATTTGAGTCTTTCAGCGTCCATTGTTTTACATTTCTTCTTGACAATCGAGTTTAATGGACCTTTGAGCTTCACCATCGGTGAAAGGGCGAAGGTAACTTCATTCACTAACAAAGGGGAAGCATTTGAAACTCCAATAGGCTCAAACTCTATCCTTGAAAGATCTTTCAAAAGGGAGGCATCTTTAGATAAAGGAGGAATCTCTGTGTAAAAATGATAGAAGATGTCGTGGTTGCTCGAGAAAAAATCTTGATCCGAAACCCTTTCTTTTTTCCTCCATACCAACCTTGAAGTATAAATATAGGGTTGTTTAGTATTTTGGTTTATTGGGATTTATTGTTTGTCTTGCCTTTTATTATTAGATATTGTTATTATACATTATAATAGAGTTTTAATTTGAATTCAAGGTATTAACAAATATTTTATTATATTCAAACTCTAAAGACTCTCTTAAAGAACATATAAAATTTATTCTCACAATCGATTTAATATTTATAAGGATTTTAGAGAAATCAAATATTTAGAGAGCATATATTGTAGCACTAAAGTTCATGGTATCGATCGATAGAATCACATTGGTTATCTTAGACAAAGAACTATCACATTTATTTGTATGTTATTTTTAATATTGAACATTGTCGAGGGACTTTAAAAATATCAAAGAAGCTATATTGTTCTTTGGTTGAATGTAGGGCCCAAAACACATTGTTTTTCTCTTATTATTTAAGGTTTTGGTACCCAATCATGGGGTTTGGAGAAGAGAGGTAGTTTCTTAATAATCAGTGTAAACTATATAAAATTGAGCAATGTTTAAGAAGAACCATATCTAACAAACAAAATATAAAAAAAAGTTTATTTTTCTCGACACTTTTAGAATTATACTTTCTATTGTTCTAGTTCCCAAAATTGGAACTTCACAGTGTAGACAATGTCTTTCATTCAACACGAGTTTTAAGAGTTCGCAAACTCTACTACAAAACCTTAATCTATATAGTGAAACTTTGACAATTGCCTTTAAATCTCCTGAAAATTAAAATACTCTTCTAAACCCTTTTTCTATATAATTTATTACACTGATAAGCATTCTACAATGGTAATCGGGGGTGATGGTGGACTATAATATTCGTAAGTTATTAGCACTTAATTTTTAACTTTAAATTTGATATCCATTTGACCTTCATATGGATTTTTTATTGAAAACTTCTGATATCTTGGATATAGAGTAGAGTTTAGAGGCCCTTTTTTAACTAATTTTTATTTTGAGTATTATATAATATGGTGGAATATAATATTTGTAAATAATTAATTTCTGACTTTAAAATTGCTATCCATTTGATCTTCATATCATTTTTTCCCCTTCTTTTTTAGAGGAGTTGATTGATTTTTTTTAATATCTTGAATATACAGTAGAATTTGGAGCCACTTTTTTATCTAATTTCTTTTCATCCTTATATAACAATAAATTTAGATTGAAGTTATATATCCCTAATCAACAAAAACTTTACACAAAAAATAATAAAATCGTTAATCGATATAATATATAAAAAATTAGAAACAAATAATTTGAAATTGATATCTCTCAATATTTTTACTTTAAAAAAATTAAATATAATTTATTATTTTATATAAATTTAAATATTTATATTTTATTTCAATTAAAATATATTTAATCACAACATAAAAATAACTATAGAAATAAGAAAATTTAGTTGACATACCAAAATTATAAACATCCTTTAATATAGTATGAACAATTAATGACTGATCACAGATATAAATAAAATAAATATTACTAGAATAATAATTACTCATACAAAGTCATGACAACACAATTCATAAGTTTAATCTTGAGGAGACCATCATTTACTTTTAACATTCTATATAATTTCGGGATAACACATTTTGAAGTGAAAACGTAGTTAGAGACTAAGTATGACGGTCAATTTTGTTGTGAATATCTTTTTAACCATTATTTATTTAACATTGTTTTTTAAATGAATTATTAAACATAGTATGTGTTTATCATAATTTTTTATATTATTAAAATTTTATATTATATTGAAAGGGTTAAAAGTTTAGTTTATATTGAAAAGATTGTAGTTTAATTTGTGAGGAATATGGTTATTTATATTTGACACAAATAATTAAGTGATTAAGATTAAAATCACAATCTAATAATTTTAACGATGTGAATGTCCCTTATTAACTATTTAATCAAAAGAATTTATTGATCTAAATATATACTTAGCATTGTAAATCTACTATATATTTATTTTTGAAATATAAGTAGAAATATAAATATTCTATATAATTCAATGATTCCATATAATATTTTCAAAGATATATTTAAAAAATAATAATGTTATATTTAATACTATTCATTAAAAAATGATTATATTTTTATAAAATTATTTATATTTTTAAAAGATAAAATGATAAATACAGTCATATGACCATCAAATTTAATTTGAATATGGGTGGTTAATATTATGTAAAGTCATGATTTAAAAGAAATTATGCTTGCTTTAATCATAAAGAGTTGGAACGTAATTTTTCTGTTATTAACAAAATTATTATTTTATCTAATGTTACTCTTTAGATTCAAAGTCAGAGTGATAAAGTTTGCCTGGAACTTAACCATCTCTAGTGTTTGCTCGACCACTTGGACAATGTCTCGCACGCAATTCGCCGAGAACCTTTTGACCTGCCATATTTTCCCACGCCTCCTCAAGGACAAGGGCATGGTCCACACTGACAATATTTCAAAACCAGATACAAGAGTCATTCTCCTCATTGGCCACCACCTCGATGGTCTTCCCTATGACATGGTGGTCTGAGTGGCTCTCCCAGATTTGGAGGCAATGGCAAGGGCTGGGGCCCTCCTTCCTCGAATCACGATGGTGACAACAAAGGTTGGGGTCATCCTCCCAAGATAAATTTCCACGATTGGGTTTGGTAATCTCCCTTGAAAGACAAAGATGATGAATTAGAAGCTCAACAAACTAACGGCTAGGAGCCCTTGCTTGTAGACGAGGATCTTCCCGCTTTGGGAGAATGGGGTAATAAGCCTCAGGGCCCACCATTTGTACCGCCTCCCCCAACTTCTATGTTTGTTGCAGTGGCTTAATTGTCCTCTTTCTTGTTCTTTGTTCTTTTGCTCTTTGCAATTAACTGTGTTGAACTATTGATGTGATGTTTTTTTGTGTGGTTATTTATTAACCACCTTTTAGATCTTCTCTAAAGTATTTTCTCTCTCAATATAACTTTACTGGTTGAGTGTGACTTCTCCACCCATTTTTTTATATAATTAATATTATATTATAATCTTATTTTATTAATATATAAATACGTTTTTCAATTTAAAATAAATAAATAAAATGATTTATAAATTTAATTCATATATATTCATGACAAATGACTATAACACTATGGATCACAGATAGATTAAAATATTAAAAACATGTTTATGTCAAAATATTCTTAATGATGTGAGGCCTTGGTACCCAATCCCGATCTATTGCGGAAGGCCCACCTCATAATTTTCTATGTAGAAATGGTAATTTGTTCGTCATTTTGATTGTTAAAGTGGACCCAACTATGATATATGGGATGGGGCCCACCTCCTATTTTTAATTTTAAATTAAAGAATATTAATTTGTTTGTTTATATAAATTTCAATGGGTTTGGGTATGGGTGGTTTTTGTTTTGTTGTGTTTTTTTTTAAGGTTTGGAGTGTGTTAAAAAGGAGATTGGAAGGCCTTTTGTGGAGGCATAATTTAATTTATGGTTTTATCCTCTTAAGGTGAGTTATATAGGTTTTATGTTTGTTTTTTGCGTTTTAGTTATTTAATTGTAGTGTGGCATTTGTCAAATATAAAATTTAGGATATTATATATATATATATATATATATATATATATATATATATATATATATATATATATATATAATTTAATTTATGGTTTTATCTTTTTAAGGTGAGTTATATAGGTTTTATGTTTGTTTTTTGCGTTTTAGTTATTTAATTGTAGTGTGGCATTTGTCATATATATATATATATATATATATATATATATATATATATATATATAATGTCAGGATCTTGCTCCTCAAATAGAGCACATATGATTACTTCTTGTATTAGCAACTAAACACGGAATTATACCAGAATCAATAAGTAATTAGAAATATGAAACAACACAGGATTTGAGAGACAATACACAATTGTATTAAATGCTCAGAAGAAAATACAATAAAGAAGATGCCACTTCTTCCACCTCAAAGGTTCGCCACGCCTCAAGACCTTCTTCCCTCTCTCTCTCGGTCACAACAATCAACTCCAATACAAAATTGATGTTCACCTCTCCAACCAGTCAGTAATGCGTTGCCAGTTCACCAAGTACACAATCATATTCCAAGTAGATCTCCTGCTCTCTGCTGCTCTCTGCAAATCACTAGACCTTACTCACCAATGTAGATATCTCTACATCCCTGAAGAACCCTTGTCCTTGCCTCACCAAGTCCTTATGATTCTTCAACCAGTACCCCGGTGGATCAGCTCCTAGACCTTGCAGATCCTGTAACTCTCCCTGATCATACACTCTCAGTGCCCCTTTGGAACTAGGAGGAGCTACACTAGCTCTCTCTAAAAGCTCAATGGCTTTCTAGCACACTTTTACAATACAGCCCATGAGTCCATATATAGATCTCATGCTTACAATAATTAGACTATCATAATTACAATAATTAGACACGCAACTCAAGACTAAGACTAGCCTTTGACATGCAAACAAACAGTCCAAAAATAGACTCTCCGGGATCAACATGCAAACTGCCTGTTCTCGCACAGGTTGCCGATGTCGGCTCCTCCATGATCGATGTCGGCCGACTGGTAACCGACGCCGATTGGTTCTTCGCTGCTATCTGACCGATGTCAGTTGATCAGACCGACGCCAGTTTCCCTACAACTGACTCTACAACTCTGCATCCTCCGTAACTTCCCCTATTTGCACCCTGGTGAAGCTTTTAGCTCCACAACCTAACAATCTCCCACTTGGAGATAAACAACTGCACCTGTACTTGTACCTGTACACTATCTAAATTATTCTCTGGCTTGTATCCCTCTTCAAGATCAATCCTGAAGACCAACCACCACAAAACCTGTGATGTTGTACCTGTCATTCAAGTAACCTGCCATATCCGAACCCACATATCCATGTAGTGAAGACCTTGACCCTGCATAACAAGAATCCTTGCTGCTAGTCCCACTGAACTGCCCTCTAGTACTCCTTCCCCGAATTGGCTCTATACTTTCTGACAACCCCCACTGCTTGGGAAAACTCAGGTCTACACTAGACCTCATGTGATTTCGAACCCTGTTTCAAGCTAAGCTTGAATTGTCCAGCCCTTAGTGTGCTTTTTGATTCTGCATCCTGCGTAATGAACCTCGCCAACACCTGATTCACATCAGCTCCCACTGGAGATAAAATCTCCATGTCTCTTATGCCAAAGAATTTCGCTGCTCCAAATTCTTCATGACACACCTCTGAACTAACCTTACCTTTAGCTCAGCAAAACCCTGTATCTCTGAACCTGTAACTAGTATACCATTCACATACAGTAACAGAATAATGTTGCAATCATTATCCACCTGGTAAGATAAACACAATAGTTACACTGACATTGACTGAAGCAATGCTTAGTCATCCACCTGTCAAACCTGTACCACTGTCCTACAGCTTCCTCAAGACCATATGCCTTGGCCTTCTGTCTCTTGTGTCCATCCACTCTCTTCTTTAACTATGGGAATCCATCCATTTCTCAGTGCTTTCTTCCAGCTGACAACTCTACCAACAAACACCTGTTTGGTTCTTCTCCAAGGACTCACACTCCTCATCCATGCCAAGCTCCCACTGTATCTGGATTCTACCTGCATTGCCTCTTCACATCTTCCTGGTTCTTGACCATCAATAAGCAATATAAAGAAGGTGAACAACGAATATGAGGTTCACTTACCCTTTCTGACCTCGACATGAGCGTTTGAGACTTGTTGACAGCTTGCTGTCCGCCCACTATCCGTTCCAGTGACCGATCTCGGCCATCTCACAGTCTGCTCCCGACCAATGTCGGTTCCCTGCACTGACCCTGACTGTCGATGTCATTTCCCTAGCCGACGCCGGTATCCTTTCTGCCGACGTCGGTTCATTGATGACCGACGTCGGTCTTCCTGTTGCTGACGTTGGTTACTGTCTGACCGATGCTGGTACCTGTGTTCATCTGTGAGTGATAACTTTTTACCCGCGAGCTCTCCATGGATCAAAACCCTGTTCAAATCAACATGGCTCTGCTCAGAATAATTCAGTTCCCTCACCTGATGTCTGTCCATCATCTCCTCCATGAACACCAAGGCTTTTCAGTTCTTTAGCTTGTCAAAAACGTCTGTCTTCCGCTTGAGAACCTGCATTCCCCTCCTACATATGTGACCAAGCCCATGAAGCCACATCTCTGCAACAGAAGGTGAATCAGTAATATAAGTAGATAGATAAAGGATACCTACTTTCTTACCACCATTTAGTTCAAGTGTATCCGCTGTGAGAGTTACAGTACATCTCCCATCACCTAACTTTCCTAAAGAAATTAGACTCATCTCCAAGACTGGTACCTGCATGACTTCCTTCAACCACTGTGTGTCATCCGTCTGCAATTTCAGCTTCACTTCCCCTTTGCCAATAATTTGACAAGGCTCTCCAACCCATAAATAAATCTCTCTAAAGTCTCCAAAGACATACCCATGAAAAGATGCTCTATTTCAGGCTGCATGGAAAGAGGCAAAAGAATCTGTAAACCAAGATTCTACTTTATCCAGAGCAACCTGTGCAACGACCCCTGCAACATCTGCTTCTACACGCTGATATTTTGCCGACCAACAATCTCTTTTTACCTGCTCTTTCTTTCCATCAATCAAACCATTCGTGCTATTTAGTTTCTCCATTCGTAGCTTACTTCCTTCTGCCATTGCTATACTCCCACTCAATCTGAAACCCCTGCGAGTGACTTGTAATCAAAAACACTATCAGATCTGAACCACTTATTAGTCAATCCAATCAAAAGCTCTGATACCAACTTGTTAAGATTGGTATCAACCTGGTCCACCTGCTCAACCTGCTCTGATACCAACTTGTCAGGATCTTGCTCCTCAAATAGAGCACATATGATTACTTTTGTATTAGCAACTAAACACGAAATTATACCAGAATTAATAAGTAACTAGAAATATGAAACAACACAGGATTTGAGAGACAATACACAATTATATTAAATGTTTAGAAGAAAATACAATAAAGAAGATGCCACTTCTTCTTCCACCTCAAAGGTTCGCCACACCTCAAGACCTTCTTCCCTCTCTCTCTCGGTCACAACAATCAACTCCAATACAGAATTGATGTTCACCTCTCCAACCAATCAGTAACGCGCTTCCAGTTCACCAAGTACACAACCGTACTCCAAGTAGATCTCCTGCTCTCTACTGCTACCTGCAAATCACTAGACCTTACTCACCAATGTATATATCTCTACATCCTTGAAGAACCCTTGTCCTTGCCTCACCAAGTCCTTATGATTCTTCAACTAGTACCCCGATGGATCAGCTCCTAGACCTTGCAGACCTTGCAACTCTCCCTGATCATACACTCTCAGCACCCCTTTGGAACTAGGAGGAGCTACACTAGCTCTCTCTAAAAGCTCAATGGCTTTCTAGCACACTTTTACAATACAGCCCATGAGTCCATATATAGATCTCATGCTTATAATAACTAGACTATCATAATTACAATAATTAGACACGTAACTCAAGACTAAGACTAGCCTTTGACATGCAAACAAACAGTCCAAAAATACTCTCCGGGATCAACATGCAAACTGCCTGTTCTCGCACAGGCTGCCGACGTCGGCTCCTCCATGATCGATGTCGGCCGACTGGTAACTGACGCCGGTTGGTTCTTCACTGCTATCTAACTGACGTCGGTTGATCAGACCGACACTGGTTTCCCTGCAACTGACTCTGCAACTCTGCATCTTCCATAACTTCCCCTGTTTGCACCCTGGTGAAGCTTTTAGCTCCACAACCTAACATTAAAAATAATTTCTTAATCATGTAAAGTTATTTTCAATTAATGAAAATTAATTTTTCTTTTATTCAAATAAGATTAGTTTTATGAATTTTTTTCTTTAGATTATAATTTTTAGAAAAAAATTATATCGTCATTTTTGAGCGTAATGTGTTGGCTAGTTTTAGCCGTAGTGAAATTTTATTTATGGTACATTAGCGTGACTTTATACGATTAATGCTTTTAACATATTCAACACATTGCAATAAATAGATTTTATTATTCTTTGTTCACAAGAACGTTATCTTAGGTCTCGCTCACATCAAGTTGATCTAAAAGAGAAGTTTAAGAGGTGAGAAAATCCTTTTTGCTAGAAGCTTGAATTTTATAGAGGTGAAGATAATTGGGTTCAATGGTTTACACACTTTTAAGTTTGTTTGTTTTTACAATGGATAATGTTAAAAGGGCTTAGAGGTGAAAACAATTGGGATCAATAGTTTTCGCAGTTTTAAGTTTGTTTTTACAATGGATAATGTTAAAGGGCTTTATTTTTTTTTGCAATGGATAATACTCCTATTGTGCTTGGATTGTAGATTGTGCATCTTGGAAAAGATTAACTAGAATTTTCCTTGAAATCAAAGAAGGTCCCATTACGAGGCCATTATTAATGGCCTTCATATCTATCGATTCTATGCGTGTTTTTTCTTTTATTTTGTGTTTTCATAGTGCATTATACTTATTATGTTTGTTGAAAGTCTATGAGAACAATCCTCCCTGTTATATGAAATGGACCTTCAATTTTGTTCAGTGGTTTTTTGCTACTAATATCACTGAGAATCTTGACCAAATGGTTGTTACAATTTGGAGGCCTTGATATTGTAGAGGCCAAAAATTCACATAATTGATGTTTTGTTTTCATTAGACCTAAATATCTTGATATTTATGGTGTATCGTACCCACTTGGTAATGGTGATATCCCATGTAATATTGTGGGAAAATAAGTGGAAACAGTCGCATGGCCATGAGGTGATAGAGCCACGAGGTCCCTATTTTATTATTAAGTTATCTTCAACAAAATTTGTGAATCCATTGAGAGTATTTCCCATACACATGTCACAATCTCTTGTTCTTGATGTGGCAGAGGCCATGACATTGTAAAACCCTAATTTTATCTCTGTGTTGACCTGAACACCTTTTTATGTTTTTTTGAGCCGTCTTTAATGAATTTTGTGAACTGATTTAAAATATTTACTACACATGTCACAATATTGTAGAGTGGCAATAATTATGGGGCAATGGGATGATAGAACCACCATATCCCTATTTTGTTCTTAAGCTATCTTTAGCAAACTTTTTGAATCCATTGAGAATCTTGGTCTACTGACATTTGTTATTATAAAGGCCATGCCATCAAAAAATCCTAGTTTTATCTCTATCTAGACCTGATTACTCTTTTATGTTTTGGTGTATCACACCGAGGTGGTGATATCTCATGTAATATCATAATAAAAAATTGATTTTTTTACATGTGACCATTTTCTACTACAAAAACACCTAGTAATGGTGATATCCCTTGTAATATCATAAAAAAAACATGGTAATAATCGTGGGGCCATGGAGTGATAGAGCCACAAGGTCCTTTTTTGTTCTTAGGTTGTCTTCAGTGAACTCTATGAATCCATTAAGAATATTGGCTACACATGTGTCAATATATTGTCTTTGATGTCGTAGAGGCCATGATGTTGTAAAACCTTGGTTTTATCTATGTGTTGACCTAAATACCTATTTTGTGTTTTTTTGGATTATTTTCAATGAATTTTATGAATCACTTGAGAATTTTTACTACACACATGTCACAATCTTGCAGAGTGGAATTAATCATTAGGCCATACGATGACAGAGCCATAGGGTTCCTATTTTGTTCTTAGGTTCTCTTTAGTGAGCTCTATGAAAAATGCTAATAATATTGGCCTACCAACATTAATGTTATAGAGGCTATGAAATCATAAAATACTAGTTTTATTTCTGCCTAGACCCACATGTTTTTATGTTATAGTATATTACAGTGAGGTGGTGAGATCCTATGTAATTTCACAAGAAAATATTAATTTTTTGTGCATGTGACCATTTTGTACTGTGAAAAATACACAAATAGAAAAAAAAATACAAATAAAACAAATAGTATATGTTTATTGATTTTGTCACTTGCTAATATGGAGGATAAAATTTAACCCATATTTTTTGTGTTTTTTCAAGTGTTTCCTATTTGGGACCAACCATGCAGTTAATATGATTGTTGGCTACTTTTTAAGCATATGTATTGAATTTTTCTATTTTTTTGTGTATCATAAATCTGATCCACTCAATCAAAAAAAAATTGCATTGCAAGTGTCTACTTGTCCATTTTTTATTTCACTTCTCTTTTACACCCTTTTCCCTAGATTTTTAAAAAATTGCCATCTAAAAATATATTTTTAATAAGAAAAAAATAGGTAGGTAATGCACTCATGTATATGTAGACAAAAGAATGCGACAAAGCATTGATAATGTGTTGTTTTAACATTATCTTTGCATAGAGATTGCATTCATGTATATTGTCAATGATAGTTTGTTTCATACCTTTAATGTTTTGTTGTAATTTCGATACACTTCTATTGAAAATTGAAATGGCATAATTGAGCATTTCATAAATTTATTGCATAGAGGGGATTTCGATGCATTGATTTATTTGAAATTAACATTGAATCTTAACATGATTTACATTATACATAAGATTCACAACACTGAAACATATTCTCAATAAATGAGACTCTCTGTAGCATCTAGGTTAAATGAAAATGAAAATGATTTGTGGAGTGACAATTTTTTCATAGAATGGTTATATAAGTGGTCAAACAAACCAATATGGCTATGGTTAGTGACAAGGGAGAATAACTATATTCAATTAAACATTAAATTTGATACACTTCCATATTGTATCTTATTTCATGATACAAATCCTCTTTATGGTCATTATGAGCCATTGTATTGGGAAAAATGGTGTTTACAATATTGTGATTGGGAATTTTCAGTTATTACCTCCTTGTACCATCTTTGAATCTCATTTGAGCCTAATTTTGTATGATCTAGAAACAACAAGCCTATCTAGAGTTGCATGTAGAAATTGACATTATGGTGATAGCTTATTTGATTTTATTTTTCAATTGTGCAATGAATAATTTAATATTTAATGTCTTAGGCACCATGTAACATAGTGTTTCTATAATGCATATCTACCCAAAAATAATGAGGCATTGTCTTATTTTCAAACACATATTAACTTTAATGTCATAAGAAACATAGGAAACATAACAACTTTGCAAGGATATATTATTAACATGGTCATGCCATACCAAACAGGTTCAATTCTAGGTAGTGAATTTTGTTTGCAATGGCTATCCATTCTACTTAATGTTAAAATCTAGCTATGGCAATCACAACTGTTATGTATTGTTACAATGTATTCTAGACAACAATAAATCCAATCTACATTTAATCTTATATGCTTAATATTGGACATAAGACATACTCATTATGAAGCATTGGCATAAAAAATTTCACCTCAATTTATTATTGATAATTTGGCTAAACAAGAGAGAATTTCAACAAAACCCTTTTGCTAAACAACCACCTAATTCCAAATCGATTCAATCTATAAAAACTTGAACATTGAATGGACATGTTAATACATATTTCATATTGACATATTAGTATCAATTTATCAGAATAACAAGGAAACTCGATAAAATTTGTCATAAATTCTCCACGGTGTTTGAAAAATGTAATTTGAATTAATCAAGATATTAAAACAAATTTTGAACATTGCATTTAAAATTTCATAAAAAAAATACAAGACACAACAATATCTACTTACCCAATTTATAAGCAGCTACATTTCAAGTTCAATATGATAGATTTTAAAATGAAAGAGAGAACAACACTTAACATTGACTACGAGTGATATAGTAAAATACCCCCAAAAAATTATTTTTCTTGTTTTAGGTCTTTGAGAAATGAAATATTGCCAATATTTCAATATCCTAAAATACTGACTTGAATCCTTTATTTCCATATGTGGTTTTCCTGATTGATATTGAAGAGATGATGGTTACACTAAGGTTGGCATTCACACAAATTTGACATCGTTCATATAAGAAACCAAGATTTAGATTGAAAGAAACAATAATTAATATCCCAACAAGTGTTAATGTAAAACATAAATCATTTCCATAGTGCATAAAAGAAATAAAAAATATTGTTGTTAAGCTAAAACAACAACTAAAATACATATATCCTTTCCAATCAAGAAATGTATATGCACATGTTACTATGAAATATTTAAAACATTCTACAAACAAACATTGCATCGCATGGAAAATGTTCAACTAATACAGGGCTAGGATCATCTCCTTCTTATTGTATATGATGAAACTTAAGGCATTAAAACTCCACATGATAATAGTCTTATAGATGAATCTACTGATGTTAAAGATATTGTTGACACTTTGAATCATGGGTTCATAGACCCACAATGCATTTATGATCTTTAAGATAAATTAATCAAAATTCCTTCAGCTGAAGGACAATGACCACTTAGCATTTTCCAAGATATATTTTCATAGGAAAGACTTCCCCACTTTGTTCTTTGGTAAACACTCTAGAAAAAAAATAAACCAAAAAATTACATAATGAGAATTAATGAATTGTAACCTTGATTATCACATTACTGACCTTTTCTTTAAATAAATTATCAAAAAAGTTTTTAGATGCATGTGTGCTTAAATTAGAAAAGGATAGTTCAAGGACAAAAAACTATTGGCAAAAGATGTGAAATATAAACCTAATTTAGAATAATTATTAAGATCTAATATTGGATATATTGATTTCAATAAAATACATATCTCGCTTGAATACTTACAAAATATTAAGAAAAAATTATTTGCCATGATACTCCAACTAGGTCCTCCAACATTTTTTGTTACTTTTTCAATTGTAAAACATTACTAGTAGCTTTTTCAGCTACCTTGACACAGCTAAATAAACAACATATGCAATCATTAGTTTGGGAAATTAGCAACCTAATGATATCAAATATGATAATTTCCTTGTAAAAATGGCTTGATCACTTGCACATGTTACTATAAACATAGATTAAATGCATTAAAACAACTTCATTGTCAAGATAAATCATTTTTTAGAGATATTATTGACTTATTTTAGGTTATAATGTTTATAAATAAAGGCAATGCCCATAGTAATTGGTTGATATGGATGGAGGATGCATTAGTCTATGGAAATAATGAAAATTTAGCCACTAAATTCTTTGTCCATAGGTACAAAAATTATGATACTGAATCCTTTGCTCAAAACATTATAAAATTGCATGAACATCACCACACAAAAAGCTGCAAGAAGAATAAACATAAAAAATGTAGATATAATTTCCCTCTCCTTGTAGATACCAAAATTTGATTTATATATCATCTCAGTATTATATATTTTCCAAATACCTATAATGGCTTTACCCTTCAGTTTTAGACCTTCTTACTGCCAAAAGGATTGCATTCACCATCTCATTTTGCCTAATTGTTTATCTTATGAACCGACCTTATCATTTTTGATGACCTATATTTCCTACACTGTACACAAATTCTAGAATATGAAATATATCCTTCACTATTAATTTCATATCCTCAATAACTTCCTAGCTTACCAGACACTTGCATCCCACATAAGGACACTTGCATCGATGTAAGTGTCTAGATTATTATCAAGTATCCATCCCTCAAAATTTATCTAAATTACTAATGTTTTAAAACATATGGGTTGGCATATTTTTATTATTTAACCTTACAATGACATATTTTCAAAAGGTATGGTATAAATATAATCCAATCTAATTCGTTATTCATCTAAAAAATACCAAGAAAGCACCTATTCAAGCTCATTTAATCGATTGCATAATTATATTCTACTACTATATTATTACATATATTTACATCAATCATAGGATCAGTCATATTAAAGGTCTAAAGCACTCAAAGAACAACCCATGCATAATATTTGTCAAGTTACAAGCTAGACCATTGCATGCCCTTGCATATAGTATGTTTCACCCTTGTGCACACACAAGCCAACACTTAGGGGATAAATACATGTGTCTAAGTCCCTCTTTAGAGTATTAGATATGTAAGTGATGCTCATTAACAAAGGGGTCCTTGAGATTAGCTCGACACCGCAAGCCCACTAACTAATTTTTGGTAAGGTACAAAAACCTAAGGTGAAGAGATAGGGTTTGATCCACATATATTCATCTATATCTTGTGCATATGAATAAAACATATCATAAATAAGTGAAATAAAACCCAAAAATATCTAGGTGGCCACTCTACAATATAATGAATATTCTTTACTAGGTAAAACCATTGGGATCGGGACACCTGCATTGACGTGAGTGTCCTAACGTTGATGCAAGTGTCCAAGATTTTAGAAACAATATTTATAGAATATGTTAACTAGATCTTGATCTTGATCTTGTTCCCACTTTTTTCCACCTCTGCATATCTTATATTTACCTACACATTTGTAGATATGCTAAGTATTATCTCTTCTTGATGTTTATGCAATCAAACTACTATTTTGAATGTATTATTTATATCTAGAATAACTCAACATTTAATTTAGAATATTCATTTATCTTGGTTTTTAATTAATTGGTCTAATCTATAAAATTTTATTCCTCCTTGTCTATAGACTATTCTACACCTTTAACCCTCATATAAAAAATTAAAAATGGTTAAACATTTGGTGAACTTGACCTCTATGTCTCCTTGTGCAAACCCTAGTTTGACTTAGTGTTTATTGATTTTCCAATTTCTAATTTTTGACTTGAAAATAATTAAAAAATCAGATTTTCATTTATTACAAAATAATCAATCATGTTCAATGTGGATGCACCTAGCATTTATTTCATATATAATACATAATGGTAGTCATTACTTGTTATATTTCATACATGGCTAATTCAATCAAAACTATAAAAAAGGGGAGTGATTTAAACAAGATAAAAATAAAACCTCTCTTTAAAACTCTTCTTGTAATGATATGACACCTATGCAACACATTCCTCCTAAGCCTAAATTGGTAATCAAATCTAAGGGATATGATCTTGAGCAATCAAGAAATACACACATCAAGATCTCAATTTTGGACCTTTTTAAACAATCAATTATTATAAAGATATATTCTATGAAGCATTGTAAAAAAACCAAGTACCAAGTGATATAACATTGGCTTATTTTATGAATATTATGCAAGATATAATAAACAATACAAATCTGGTTACTTTTAATCACAAATATTTACCCTTAAAAGATATCATTGACAAAAACTTGCCTTTATCAATAAAAATTATTATTCAAAATAAAGGAAACTAAAAGGAATAAATTCAATAGGTGTCAATGGCATATAATATTGCAAATCAATCTACTGATGCTATTGATAAAATTTCACTTTTTGATTTGTTACACAAGTCTACCCCATATGTGGATTTTCTTTTGAGAACATTACATATGACAACCTTGCTAAGTAATGTGGATCCACCATATGTGGCATATATTTTGAAATATATCAAATGGACTAAGCATAATATTTCCCTTAAAAAGAAGGATTTACCACACCAACATACCAATGAACACTGATTTCCTTTATATATTCAAATATTTTTTAACTCAAACATGGATGCAAATGTTAAAAAGGAATAAACCAAAATAGTTAACATAGTGTCACAACAACTTAATTGGCTCATCTTATATAAATACACCTAAGAAATTTTTTACATGATTACTTGAGTCTCTAGCTTTGATACTTAAGAAGCTTGTAGGATGTCTACTATTATCTTTCCCTCCTCCCATATAGGTTGATACGAGTCAACCTCTACTAAAAGGATATGATGTAAATGCTTATTGTGAATATCATTTAGGCATTGGACATTCTACACATATATGTTACACATTGAAAAAAAAGATACAAGATCTCATTGAAAAGGATAAAATTAACTTTGATGGTCCTCTAAAGGATTCAGTGTCACATCTTGATGACTATCAAAACCTGAAGATATTTAACAATCCATTGTAAGATCATTCTAAGAAAGATCCAAAAGTGCAAATGGCATATAATGTAAATATTCCACCATATTATGAGCACCCATTATATGGGAATATTGACACACTTAAATGCATAATACCTCTTATATTTAAAAGGTATTCTATCACAGTTTCTAGAATTCCATATGAACATCCACTTGAATAAGAGAAGTTTATTACTAGACAACTAATTATACAACTTGATAAGGTTAATTATGCATAAAAGGGTAAGTAAAAGACAATCCCATTTCCTAAATGGATCATACTTGAGATAAAATTGCTCTTGAGATACACAGTGGATTCCACATAATCATCATCTACACCTACATAGTCTACCCAGTTGCTAAGAGAAAATAAACATGTTCTAATTACAACTACACCCAAGAAAACACAAAGCACTAAATATTGGGTTCCATAAACCTTGAATCCTTCTATTAATTATAAACAACCATATATTCTTATGAGACATACACATAATACCAAAAATATATAGTTCCAGAGACACCTATGGATGCTCCTTAGTAATATCACTAATTTGATGTACCATATTCCAAGTTTGGAGATTCCTATGAGCATCCATTAGATGGGATCATAGGTTAGACCTTTTTACTTTCCAAAAATTTCAAAATCATAAAAAAATAAATATTTAATAAAACACAAAAATATTAAAATAAATAAAAAATACAAAAATATTAAACATTCACATGTTTACTAGCTCCTTTATATTTATGTTGTTTACTTTAAGTTAGTAGACAACATATCATTTATTTTTTATATACACATATCTTTCATGCATACTTGAGTGTGATACAAACATATACCAGATACATGATACATACACATACACATGTTAGACCTTTCCCCTTCCCATGTGATACACTACATTGTGGGTATCTGCTTCTTTGATCATGATTTATACATGTTATATTATTTTATGATCACCTTTCCATTATCATGTTGACCTTATATACTAATTACTATACATGCATGTACTCATGTTTACATATTTTAAAATGTACTTGATATTTTATGTTACATGACAATTTTTGCTAACACATATATGCATGGACTAGTATGATATGCTTGTGCTAGTTGCTTACATCTCTTTTATTCACATTGTCACTTCCTTGAGTGTATTTTTATTATTTGCTACTATCTTACTTGTGGAACATATGAATATGTTCCTTGCTTTTTGGTGCCTATGCCAATGTATGTTACTTTATTTTGATATTTGGACATTTTAATATGTCATTCATTTGAGTGTGCAACATTTGAACATGCCCCTTGTTTATGATCTTCTTAGACCCTTTTTGTGTGACATTGAGTGCTCTTGTGTGTGTGATGATTATATGTTGAGCTCATACTATTACTTTCTAGACATTGCCATGATCCATATCATGCATCTTAGGGCTTATTGTGACCACATACCATGAGCTTCATTGATATATCTACTTAGACATGTTACTCTTATATGCCACATGATTCATACACATTGTTTTAACATTTTAGGACTTAGTGAATGTAAATCCTATGTTTGTTAAAGAGCTGAGTAGACTAAATCAAGGAAATAATATGTAATAATTACAACCACTGATATGTTACAAGATTGACTAGCTTTGACTTTTCTAAAAATAACAATAAATAGTGTAAGTAAAGACTTAGCTAGAAAACAACTGATACAAATGATATGGGTCTTAGAAACTAAGATGGAAGCTAGACTGAGTATCATAAATTGGATCCTAGTGTCAGAACCCCTCATGGATATTAATGCCACAATTGGATAGTAGTACCATTATTGGAAAAGTGTAGTAGTGTCTTGATATTGGTGGTAGTGTCCTCTATGTAGGACTATCCCGAGCTTCTAGGAGCACCTATGTTTGGATATCTGAGGTCTATTCCTATGTGCATGATTTTTAGGACCCTATATTTTGCCTATAATTATTGATTTATTGTGTAAATTCTAATCCTGTATGTAACTAGAGCATGAGATGAAAAGTATGTTTTTTATTAGGGTAAGATGCACATCCTCAACACCCCACCGTGAAGAGAGTAATCTACATACCAATACTCTAAGGAGGGATTAAGCCTGATGTAGTTATCCCCACCTAAGTGATGGTATAGGTGTAAGTGATTCTAGTACAATAGTGTCCTTGAATGCCTTGAATATGCTTGAGACTAAAAATCTAGATAATCTAAGCTTAGGGTTGATATAAATGGTAGTATGTAGAAGTAGGGTAGAACAGGGATTGATAACCTTAATTAATCTTAAATTGTTTTGATTTTGAATGTGTATTTTTCATTTGATTTCCATATAGTTTTTAGAGGGATAAAATTCATGTATATATACTATTCTGATGCTTGTGTGGGTGATAAAATATGTCTAGGCTGACCTTGGGAAGTTCTAGTTTTGAAAAGATATCTATTTGGGAAAAGATAGGGAGAAGGACATTAACACCATTTTGGGGACACTAGCACCATGTGGCACTAATATCTTTATTATGGCACTAGTGTCCATTTGGTATAACACTAGGCAGAAGGGCTAGGATCAAGAAATGAGGGTCTAGAACTACTTTAGAGCTCATTAGGGATATTTGTGGCTTGTATAAAGGATAGATAAGTGTGACAATAGATTCTAGGATAGGTCTAGGGCTAAGCTAGGGATAGGTAGTCTCAAGTAGCACTCTTATCAATCAAATACCACTTTTGGATGATTAAATTTACCCCCGCTTTATTATATAAATCCAACAAAGTGAAATGACTAGGATAAAGTAAAAAAGAAACTTACCTAGACTTACCTAAGAGGCGAAGCTCATGAAGCTGGGTCAGAGTATGTGAAACATGTTATAATGTGTGTCTTGTAAGTGAAACATGCATAAATCAATCCTTACTTAAGAGATATCAAAATAAAAAGACTAAATTGAGTAAATAAATAAAATTGAGTAAAGAGACAAGAAAGAGGAAAGGAATGAATACACCTCACTGGGTACATAAACCAATGCATGAACTTGGTGACAACCTATGTGTGTGTGTATAGTGATTAATCAGTGAATAGATTGGACTAAGTTGATAGCTTGATCAATGATCATGTGTGGGTGGCTCAAGAACTCAATCTAGTTTTTACTCCATCATATCCCACCCTTGGTTGGTGGATCATGACCTATGAATAGCTTAGATTGGACTGATGTTGTGCCTAACACTTTCATGCATTTGGCTCAAGAACTCAAGTAGGCTATGAATCCATAATTTTCCACCTATATATAATATATGCATCTCAAAATTAACTACATGAAGTATTGTAAATGTCTAACTGGGTATATCTAACTGTGTATGTCAATTCTATGGCCACTCAGGTACATTAGGTGGCTTAGGACCACTCAGGAATGCTAACCATTGTAGATGGAGTAAGGCATGAACCTAGTGTATAACTTGGAATGTGATGTTGGGTGTATACATAATATATAATGACATGGAATTTATCATTCCATATGATCAACCAATGTGTAAGTGAGCTTACATAAATAATGTTCCACGCACATGCCCCTAAATTTGATATTTGAGCATATGGATTCTAGACTGAGTTGTAATAAACTATATATAGGTATCTGAACTAAATATGTGAATGGTCATGTCATGCATGATGCTCCCAATATGAGAAAACTGATATGAATATGAGCTAAACTAGTATGAATCTAAGCAAAATTGAGTATAACTAATAAATCTATAACTAAATCTATGCAAATCTGTATTGTACCTATTATACTTTTTTGGCCAATATGGGTTGTTCTAAAACTAAGGTTATTGGATGATAATTCCATGTCTTGGATAGTAGTTTCATTTTTAAAAATGTGGTGCCAGTGTTATATTCTAATTTCTATGCATCTATACAGCTTTTTGGTTCACTATTTTCCCATTATGTTTCCCTATGTTTGATTTTATATAATTGAGCTTGTGTTTAAAAATGTATTGTCAGTGTAATATAAGAGTCTGATGTCTATGACAAACCCCTATGAATTCCTCCTCTTTTTAAGGGAGTTATTTAACTTGTATGCACCTAAAATTTCTCACTTCATTATAGTTGATTAATATTCCTATTAGTCGACACTAATTCCTATTATCCTATTTTGAGTCCACTAATTTATCCCATATCTAGCCATAAATATAATATCCCCCTCTAATAATTCTCCATTTCACTAACCTTCTCCCATCCCACTATTCCATTAATTATTTTAAATCTCTCATTAGCCTAATCTAATCCTATTTATCTATTATTTGGGAATTTTTAATTCCCATAACCCCACCTAACCACCTACTAGCCTACCCACTAGGATTTCCTACATACCTAGTCATATAATCCCTCTCTAATCCTTATCTAAACTCCCCTAAATCATCATTAACTCCTAAAGAGAGTTCTATAAATCTCTCTAACCTACCCCACCCCTCTAGAAACCTCTAATTCTAGAGGTTTCCAAGGAATTTAATATTCCTTGGATAATTCCTATCCATTGATCTCATTCTCCTAAATTCAAATCTAAGCCCTTGATCTTCCCTCCATTCCTCTATTTAACCATCCTCTCCCTCCACCCTCAAACCATGAAGAATAATGATAGGGAAAACATGCTAAAATAATTCTAGAAATCTTATTGCATATCTATAATCAAGTCATCAATCATCCATCAATAATCCAAACTCAAGCTTTCACTTTGTCAATTTGAGTCTAAATCATCTACTTGAAAATCCTAAAAGGAGGTAACATAAGGAAAGGGAATTTGGTAAGCTTATCTCATTTTGGTTTGCCTTATAAATACTTCTTATTGAGTAGTTTGTTTTTTGAGTTTAGATTTATCTTTTTTAAATTCATAGTGAGTTCAAAATCTCTCTACATTTTGGAAACCATAGTGGGAACCTATTTCTCCCATTTAACCATTTTTGTTTGTTAGTGTTATTTTGACAAGTTTATAGGTCTGATTGGGTGAAGACGATCTTGATATTTTGAAATTTTTGCATATACAGGTCTCAGTCATGGTATTGCACTATTAGTCACAAGATTGTATTGGTGAGATTGTCAAAGCCAGTAGCGATATTGTGACTTAGTTAGTAGTTAAAGTGTTAAGACTTAACATTTAGATAATCCCACTACTCTCTCAGTAGCAATATTTCCCTATAAATCATAGGATTGTCAATCCTAGTTATGATATTGTAAACCACTAATGATTTGTCTTGTAGGTCATTTTTGGTAATCCTGCCACTTCTCCAGTCATGAGATTGCCATGATAATCATAGGGTTATCATTTTTAGTAGTGGTATTGTTAAAAAAATAGCTAGGTCCATAATATATCCTATTTTTTTAACCCTTTTGCACCTGTAGGTTATTTGTTTGCTATTGTTGATTCTGTGTGCAGGTCAAAGAGAGAATCCCTTCAAAAATCAACTCCCCAAATCTTTTTGACAATCCCATGACTATATTAGTAATGGGATTGCCCTGGTAATAGTGGGATCACCATTCTTAGTCATGATATTGTCTTTTCATCTCAAATTGGTAAAACACTACCCCTACCACTTTTGAATCATCATTTCAGTATTCCAAGGTTTTGTCAGGAGGGTGATAAGGGTCTGTAAGTGGAAAACTAGAGGTTTTGTCTTTTTATTGAAAATTTTAACATACCTCTATATCAACATTTCATCATCCATATATGAACACAACTATTGAAAAGGGGTGTTTTGTCCTACAGGGTTCACTAGGTGTCTAAGAAGGGATAAACTTATCTGAGAACCCACTATCTAGACTGGTCCAACATCATTCGATAATACCATGACTGAGAAGTCATGGGTTTGCCCTATAAATAGAGAGATTGTCATTCTAGTAGCATATTTGTAGTTTAGGCTAGTATTAGGATATGGTAGCATTTTGATCAATAAATAATTGTATTTAAACCAAAGCCTTACAATTATTTAATTTTTTGGACTTCTCTTTACTTAACACACACACACACACACACACACACACACACACACACACACACACACACACACACACACACACACAAACACACACACACACACACACACACACACACACACACACACACACACACACACACACACACACACACACACACACACACACACACACACACACACACACACACACACACACAATTTTAGTCTAGGACTACAATATCGCTACTTTCATTTTCACTGTCAGTCATGGGTTTATTGATCTGAGTCACAATTTTCTAGTTTTTGACAAAACCACTACGATTGATTTGCTCCTAATCATAGGATTATTTTTCCCAGACACAAGGTTGTCAGATTGCCATGGTTTTGTGGTTAACTATCATGGTTAGATAATATATAAAATCTTGTAACTCTTCTAGTCATGGGTTTATCCTGCAAGTCATGGTTTTATACTGTGTAGTCATGGGTTTGTAGTTATTTTTGACTTTAATTTGGTCCATTTTGAGATCATTTTTTGAGTCAATTTTTGTGAATTTTGAGTCACTCCAAGCCTCCCATAAATATCAAATTTAATTTAATGATGAGGGTCTCTACCCCTCGACCTCGCCCTATACTATGACAAGGAATGCACCTCCAAGGGGTTCAACCCCTTGACCCTGCAAGGGGTGCTGTCCCTTGGCCCAATTGGGGGCTGCTACCCCTATACCCTCGCGTCGTGTCCCACTCATCCCAAATAAGTTATAAAGCCAAACCATGATTTTTAAGGGTGTTATATTAAGGCATATTTAACCAACATCTTGTTTATTATAGGGGTTATTATGCTAACATCATCTTTTAGGACATATTTTGAGTCTAACATTTTGTTTTGTAAGTTACCTCTCTTGAGTGCCATATCAAACCACTAACCCATATGCTTGTAGGTCACTAGTCAAAGACCCATTTTGGCATTTTTTCACATCATTTTTGTGTTGTATATATCATTTTTAATCATCTTGTCTTGTATATATTATTTTTTTGTGAAAAATAATTCCTTATGTATACTTGTGTGTGTGTGTTAACTTGTAAATAATTATTATATCATTTAAAATCACACATAGGTAATTAGATTAGCTAATTAATCATATCATGTGATTGCCTATTTGTTACCCCCTCCCCTAGGATAACATGTGACATGGAATTGATCCCCACACATGCGTTTAGTCTATAAGGGGTTAGTGTTGTGGATTTCATCACCACACACTAACCAAACTCCATGTTCTGGTAGAGTATAATAATTAGGGACAATTATCGTTAGGCTAAGTAGTTAACCCTATATAGGTCATCCGTGAAGGGGAAGAGTTATCTCTCTAAAATAGGCATTAGAAAACACCATGTATAGATTTGGGCCCCAACATACCATTGTGTATATAGGGAATGCCCTTAGAGAGCCCATTCAACCTAGCATCAGCTATAACAAGTGTTCCACTATCGACATCAATAATAGTGTCAAAGTGACCATCAAGTGAAAGCAAGGTTGAGAAGGTTCAATCAATTTCATAATGGGTCATTGACCTATAGACTCACTTGTGTAGCCATTAGATGGTGTGGACATTGGGTTACACACCCATCAATTTACTAATCATAGGTTATGGCTTGCTTGTTTTGGTGTGTGTTATGTTAGACCTGTGCTATTTGTGAGCTGAGTTAGCATTTTACCTATCCAAACCTATCTAGGTCCTTTGTACATATCATCTTGTATATTTTATCCTCATCATTCTATCACCTTGTGCATATCTCTCTCATTATCCTTTTAATGTACATTCTAAATCATCATCCTTGTCATTATCCTCGTCTTACATCACCTACATCTCATCTTGTACATCCTAGTCATCATTGTATATAGTCTCTTTATTTACCTTTCTCTTTGTCATAACCAATCATCCTTATCCATTTACATCTTACATCCTTATCCTAAATACCCGTCATCACCCACTTATCATAGTCACCCCATCCTTTCCTAGTTTCACCATATCCCATTATCCTTGGTCATCACCCTATTATCTTTTACATCCTTGCCTAGTCACTATCTTGTCCATCCCCTCCTAATCTAACCATATCTACCCACCATCGCATCCACTTGCACATCTTAGTCACCATTTTATATCCATTATCTAATCCTATCATCTCCATCACAATCTTAGTCTAACCATATCCCCCTATCATTGATCATACTAATCATCATTATTGGATATCCTAATCTCATCCTCTTGTACATCATTTATTCTCTTGTACATTCTACTAGACTCCCATATTAGTCACATTTTCTCATCCTCCTAGTCACACCTTGTCATAAGACCATCTCATCCATAATCAATCACACCTCACTTTGACCTTGCCTTATCCATCAATCACACCATAGTCTTGATCATTCCCATATCATTTTATTGACACCACGCCCTTACATATTCAATCATAACCCATAACCTATCCTAATACCATCTTGTCTCACCATCCATATTCAATCCTAAGTCCACCTCATTTATAGTCCTAATCATCCCCATATCATCTTGTCTCATTATCACATCACCTTGTTTAATCTTGTTTTCCTTCTTATACATAACTCATTCTCTTATATATCCTTTTAGTCACATATTATCACTATATCTATACGTCATCCCCTAATCACATCCAAATCATACCTCAACATCCACATCTTTTCTTAAATCCATACCCAATCACTTGTCTTGAACTTGCCTTCATCACCCTTATAGTCACCACCTTATTTTATCCTAGTTATATTTTTGGTCATATACAGGTTTAAACCATCCACCTTTCATTACCCCTTTATCATTTCATCATCATACTTATCCTTATTCCATTGTCCTAATCACCTTCATCACCTAATCCTACCCCATCCCATCTTGAGAAAATTAGTCTTAGGCCTTGAGCTCATCCTATCATCCCAATCCACCTATCATCCTATCATCTTACCACCATCCTATCTTTCTAATCCACTTGGTCAAATCTCATATCATAATCAATAGCTTGTTAGCATCTTGTCACCTTGTCAATCTCAATCTAGAAAACACATCAATCTAATCTAGTCTAATCACCTTGCCTTATTCATTACTAGCACCAATCATGTCTTCCTCTTGCTAGTTTGAATTTAGGCACCCATCAAAATCCTTCAATCCTTTTACTAGCTTGACAAATAGGCAATGTTGATAAGCTATTAGTATCTATTGAACTATCAATCTGACATTTGATCATAATCCTTAATCTATTAGTCTCTTTCATCTCCATCATTACCCATCATACTAGCTTGGTCCTGTTGATCTATTTTGTTTAAGAACCTGATCCAATCCTTATCTTACTTACATCATCCATCATCTATCAATAATCACCATGGAGTTAGACCTTACCTTCATTGACAAATGCATACATGACAAAAAGGATGAAATCCTTTTGTGACTCATTATGATGGGTGTACCACTACCTAAAAGTGTTGATCCCCTTTTACTCATTTCACCTCTCGTACAAGCCTCATCATGTGAATCCCATACCAATACTCCATCCACTAGCCATAAACCACCATCCAACCATTCCCATACTAGTAAAAGGAATCCAATATTGGCCACCTCAAATCCACCCACCCAATCATATCCATAACCATCTGATCATAAGTCCAATGCTTCCACATCTAAGTCACAATATGAAGCTGGTCCTTACACTCCCCTTCCCATATCATTGGAATCCCTTTTCATACAACTTGTTGTCACTAAAATGATGGTCTATCCAACTATCTGACATCTTGATCCTACTAAGCCTATGCCCTCTTGGTATAATGTAAACTAATATTGTTCATACCATCAAACTTGGGGGTATACCATTAATCAATGTCAACCTTTCCAAGATTTTGTCTAGGACCTCATTAACCATAGTGATATAGTAATTGATGATGAACCAGATGCATCCACATCCCTGGGTGAACATGAAGAGGAATGCTAAGATTCCCTTCCCAATCATGATCAAGCTCTTCCCTTTCCAAGCCAAGGTTAAGACACCACACTCATCCTACATGATCCCCCCATCCTCAAAAATTCCTCCATCACAATTGAGTCTATTCCACATGAGCCTAGTCCCTCCATGAGCCTATCATTATTGAAACCATCATTCATCCATCATCTCCCTCTCACCCATCACATCAAATACCCCATATTGAGAGGTCAATCATGGATAATGAATCTCCTATTAGTAATATTGTATCTTTCACATCGAAGTTAGCATCAAATTTAACACATGTCTTATCTTTTATGGGATCATGTTCAACACCTGTATCCAAATTAGATTCCTCATTAGAAACATCATCCCTCATTGATGATGATAATGTCTATCTTTTAGAGGATACCTATAATCTAGATACCTCTAATCCATTACCTAGCATATCTTTTGGTCCCATTCAAGATGATGACATCATAAATGAGTTATTGAAAGTGTTATATATCAAATATTATTAGAGTGGGTCTGATCCTCCTTTGGATGCATCCACTATAGCTAGTTTTAGTGATCCTTTTGCTGATCTTAAGGAGGTTTTCTCCAATGTTGAAACTGGGTATCCTAGGAACCCCTATGAAGACTATGCTGCCCTATCACCACTCATTTACCTCATCAATCCATCACCACCATCTTCATCCATCATGGACCCCTTTCTCCCCATTGATGGCCATTTAATCACTTCCCTCCAAAAGGATGAATAAGATCATGCATCATTAGACCCTTCCTCAAGAAATATAATATGTGCCACAAATCCAAAGGTCCAAGATAATATTAAAAAATTCATAAATCATAATCAAGTAATCTTTGATCCCATTAGTTAAAATAAAGAAGAGTCACATCATCGACCTTATCTAAAAATGTCTTCTCCGAGTGAATCCTGATATCTAACACTAGGAGACTATCAAAGTCATAATAATAATTGTATAACAAGTAAAATATCAATATCCCCTGGTAAATCCAAAAATTAGGTATCAAGGGGTGATCAAAATTAAAAAAATATAAAAAACATGGCCAATCATAGATCAAATAATCTGATCAATGATGAGCCATAAAGTCAAAGTGTCTTAGGTCTCTTATAGTCTTTTATCACTTGGAACCAATCAAATGAAGAATGTCTAATACCTCCAATAGTGTATGCAACTACTAGTCTTAATCCCATTCCATCACCCATTACACTATCCTATCCGGATCCCACTCTTCCATCATCTATCATACCATCCTATCCTGACGTCATAATATAATCTAGTCCTATCATCCATGTAATACCAATACATCCCCATCAATATCTAATTGAATCCATACCTCACATCACCCTCCTAGGTAACATTTTCTCTCCTAGGTGTAATGATGATACTTGGTCTAGATATCTAGAGGGGTCACCATCAATAATCACTAAAGGCCACCAGGACATCCACACATCTAACATCCATAACATAATAGGTGTTGGTTAAATAATCCATCAAATTTCCATGATTTTTATATCACCCATCATATAATAAATTTATATGCCTAATAAAGAGTCAAAAAAAAGAAAAAAGAAAAAATAAAAAGAAAAAAAAATTATCCAATGGTGAAAACTAGTCTTCTGGCACATTGAGCAAGTACCATGATGAAAACCAGTTTTTGGCATCATGGTAAAACAATCCATTATCCAAATTATTCCTCAACACTTGAGGTCAAATTCATCCTTCCCACTTGTCACATTCCTTATCCACCTTGTCTGTATCACCCATCATCTTATCCCTTATTCTATTGTCCATTGATCCATCATCCACCATCATACCATGAATCTTGTCTGCTCTTCCTTCCTGTCTTGACCTTTGTAAGGAAGCAAAAGGTGTCTTGATGATTATCCATACACCATTTTGGCATATCCTCTAATGGATACTTAGGAAAATAACCATCTGGTTCCTTCATGACATGGTCATTGGTAAGCCCTAATCCTTTCTTCCTTATTTTTGATTGCCTATTTCCCATCATCATCATCCTTTGTCATCCCATCCATCATCTCTCCATATTTTTCCTAGTTGTTAGGCCTAGTATTACCTTTTATATTAACCCCATTTTTATAGTGTATATATATATCACAAAAATATCTAAAAATAAAAAAATGCCAAAAACCTTAAAAATTTGAAATTTTGAAAAAGCCAAAAATAGTCAATTATGTCTTGTTTTATCCCCAATCCCATAGTTTCATCCATCTCCATCCATATCTTATCTTCCTATCCACACCATATTTGGATACCACATTTAGTCTTGGAATCTGATCTAAGTGGTCACCCATAATTTCATCATCTTATTGGCCAGGTCTTATCTAAATATATCACCTTGTCAAAGACTTTAACCTAGCACCCATCAATTCCTCTCAAGGCCTTTTCATATATGGAACCCATTCAATTACCCTTTACCAGTATGGAAGGAACTTGATCCCATCACCATCCTTATCATTGCCTCTTCACGTCTAGCACCCATTCAATCACTTTTACTAGCATGAAAGGTATTTGATCCCATCATCATGTCCTAGTTTCTTTGCTAGATTAGATCCTTATAAGGTCTTGTCTATTAGTAATCCTTGATCATCACTTTGTTCCATCCCCTTCTTTGACCACTTTTTGATTTAATTTCAAGACTAAATCAATATTCAAAGACCTCCATCACATCATCCTTCTATCCTAAACTAGGGGCAACATCCTAGCTTAATCCTAATCATCATCACCCTATCCAAATATAAGTCTATCCTAAGTCCATAATCACATAATGATCATCCAACCCATCATCTAATCACTCATCCTATCATTAGGCAAGACATTATGACACTGCATGTAGATACTTGTGTTTATGTTACTTATTTGTTATATTTGTCTTGTTTGCATGTCATGTATGTATCTTGTTTATCTTATGCTTTGATTGCATCATGTCTCTTTTTATCTATTGGGAAATGAATAAGGATGATATGAGGACACCCAAAGTGCCCTCAAGGATGTAGAGTTTGATGCTTTCCCATGCACTTTGGCACAATGTCTTCTTGGTCATATCCATATCATGGGGCATACTGCCAAGTGCCATATTTTTGGATTACTTAGACTATGATGAGATTTATGAGATGTATGATGACTTGATCTCATCATCCTTTTCTTCATCATAACCCATCCAAATAACATCTAATATTTCATCCTCATCCCTTCCTCTTAGCCATATCCTTCAATCACTAACAAGTCTAATAATCCTCATCATCATCATTTTCCAATCATTAATCATTGTTATCATCATTATCTCCTCACTAGAACTACATCAGTTTGAGGTCTTTTCATACTATGTAGGAAACACTTGGCCATTTTTTAGTGCCCAAGGATAGGTTGACCTCTATTTCCTCTATCACTCCCTTGTAGGTGTCTTTGCTATGGGCATCATCTTAATCTTATTGGTCACTCGATCATATCATTTCTTATCTATCATCACCTACATCATATCAATCGATTTAGATTTGAGATACACCTATCCTTAACATTAATCCTATCATTATTCTTATCCTAGTTGATATCTCTCCCTTACAAACATCTTTGTTTGGGATACATCCAAAGATTTTGGCCCTTTTATCCTATTATCATCTTGTTACGGTTGGTTCCCCCTTGGGATGTGTCTACAACCATGACACGTATCATCTTTATTCCCTTTGCATGTGTCCTTACTTGGGGCATCATTATCAAATTAAAGCTCATTTCTCAAGTCAAATCACTCATCTTATTCATATTCTATCCCACATCTAACATCTTATCCCTTAGTCTATCCATCTCAACCCACCCATCATTTATTCTTTCGAGTGGCCATCCATTTTATTCTTCCTTGCATATCCCCTCGAGGGGGCATCATATCCACTAAAATCATCTACTAAAATTCATCCATGACATGGTTTTTCTTTGAAATACCATTAATATTTCCACTTCATCCCACTCAAAATACCCTTTCAAAGAGGGGAAAGATATAAACACCTAAAATCTCTCACTTAATTACAGTCGAATAATATTCTTATTAGTTGACACTAATTCCTCTTATCCTATTTTTAGTCTGCTAATTTATCCCATTTCTAGCCATTAATATAATATCCCCCTCTAATAATTCTCCATTCCACTAACCTTATCCCATCCCAATATTCCATTAATTCTTCTAAATATCTCATTATCCTAATCTAATCCTAGTTATCTATTATTTGGGAATTTTTAATTCTCATAACCCCACCTAACCACCTACTAGCCTACCCCCTAGCTTTCCTGCATACCTAGTCACCTAATCCCTCTTTAATCCTTATCTAAACTCTCCTAAATCATCATTAACTCCTAAAGAGAGTTATATAACTCTCTAAATCTAAAACTCTCTCTAACCTAGCCCACCCCTCTAGAAACCTCTAATTCTATAGGTTTTTAAGGAATTTAATATTCCTTAGATAATTCCTATCCATTGATCTCATTCTCCTAAATTCAAATCTAAGACCTTGATCTTCCCTCCCTTCCTTTATTTAACCAACCTCTCTCTCCACCCTCAAATCATGAAGAAGAATTATAGGGAAACCATGCTAAAATAATTCCAAAAATCCTATTGGATAGCTATAATTAGGTCATCAAGCATCCATCAACAATCTAAAATCAAGCTTTCACTTTATCAATCTGAGTCTAAATCATCTACTTACAAATCCTAGAAGGAGGTAACATAAGGTAAGGGAATTTGGTAAGATTATTATCATTCTGGTTTGCCTTATAAATCCTTCTTATTGAGTAGTTTATGTTTTGAGTTTGGATTTATCTTGTTTAAATTCATAGTGAGCTCAAAATATCTCTACATAACCTATGCAAGAACTATACTCAAAAGAAAAAACTCTACAAAGTGTGTGTTAGCTAGATTTTATGATAATTATGTAATAATATAATATAATGTGCATATATAACATCAGAATGTAAGATAATTTGAGCATAAGTATGTAATATAAGATGTATGTCATGTCTAGCATTCAAAAGGGTGTCAAGATAGATGTAACAATGTATGTAATAAAAAATCTGAGTAAAACCAAATAAATACCTAGGAGGATGGGGCATGATGTCCATCACAATACCCAAATAAGAAGGGTAGATGTATGAGGTTCCTCATGGAATAAAAAACTAGTGTGTGTAACAAGAAAATACAAGTGTCATGGCCATGACACATACAAGAAATCATACATACAAAACACACAAGGCACATAAAGTAGGCCAAGGGGACACAATACAATGGACATGGGCACATGTCACTAAACTTGATAAAAAAGACATACAAGGACATGTTCAAATGTACACATATGCAATCAATAAGTGAGTTGGTGTAGAGCCACATAAAAGAACATGTTCAAATGTCTAGATACATAATTAGTAAAGACACACACAAATACATGGGCACATGTCCAAAGCATACATACTATGAATAGAAGTGGTGTAGATCTAAAGAACAATGGAATATCTAAATTCCTGTGAATAAAAGAAGTATAGAGATATAATCAAGTCTAAACTAAGAATTCTATAAATGAAAGTATGCATGAAAATAAAATACAAATCTATATAAGAGATAAGATGTACATATGTTGAGTCTAAATTAATAGTAGTCAGCAAAAAATCTAAGTAAGAGTAGCATGATCAATATTAAGATATAAAAATGTTAAAGCTAGGATGTAGAGTATAGAAGGATAAAAATTTATTATCAAAACTGTGTATAGGTGTCCCAAAGTGGGTAAATGTGTCAAGTGAATAACCATGTACTGGTGTATATTCCCCCAATGGGTAGATAATAACAAGTCTAGATTGGTGTAGTGGATCTGAGTCCTATAGTAATCTAAAAAAACTTGATAAGAACAAGTGAAACATGAATGTATGATAAAACTGACTATACTAAGATATCTAACATATGTAATGTCCAAAAACTATAATAAATGTAAACATAACAATGCATACAATCTATAATTTTATGTTTTTTGAGGAATATTTGAATGTTTTTTGAAATATTATATTTTTTTTGTATTTTTTATAAATAAGATATGTACAAACAACATTAAAATGAACTATATACAAGGAGAAAGAGAGAAGTCAACTATGTACAAGAAGAGAGGAATGATACTAACTGATGAGTCTCATGGGAGACTCATTATCACTATGTCATGTGTCAAATAAGGGAACTGTGATTGTGTGTGTTGTGTGAAAGAGCAATTGTGGTCCCATAATTTGATATACTAAGTTATTTGTGTCTATCCCTACCTATGAATTGGTGCTAAGAATCTATGGCATCAATTGTGGTGTCCTATGAATTATAGGGGTCTTAGGAACCCATATAGTAGAAGAAGATATAGGTGGTATAGGTGCCATGTGCTGAGAACCTTGAGAACTCAATAATAATGATCTCAATAGAATGTGAGTAGAGGGAGGCCCTCTAGAATTTGTAACATATCTTTGATGTATGGGTCTCTATAATAATGGTCTCCATGGGAGAGTATGCATATGTGTCAATACTATAGGATTAGACCTCACTTGCAATAGTGGCTCCATTAAAATCTATGGTATACTAATAGGAATTATTCTCGAAGGTGTAACTAATAACTGTGTTGTAACTGATAACTATGTTGTAACTTATAACTATGATGAACTACCTATGGAATAGGTAGAGGATACTCACATGGAAGACCCTCAACTATGACCACTTGATTTGCATGTATATATTTTAGGCATCTATGTACTATGGATGGGATGGATTGTAGATATTGTATCCATGGTCTACCCAATAACATATCAAACATGCTTACACTAGGTACTACTAAGAACTGAGTGACCACATGTGCTAGTTCGACCTATCATGGAAGCATAATATCCTTGATGGATCTTTGAATATAACCACTGAAACCACTGATAACTATGTCTATAGGGATATATCTTTCTCTAAATACCCCAAATGTTGTAAAAGTATAATAGTGCACATGCTAATGCTTCACCCATTGTTAACCATAACACTCTAGATAGGATGATGATCTATGTAATATTGTACAAAGAATAAATATAAATCTATATCATCATAAATAATCTCCTTCTCTAATAAGGTGATGAGTGGTCTAGTTAGAATAATAGTGTGGTACATACTAATGATATTTTTCAATGGGTGTGCCTCCTCTGTAATTGTATGATATGAAGTTGTTGGTGGATGTTCTTGATATGTGTACTGAACACATGAAGTGCTTCCTACCTCATTCATTGTGTGCTTTAGAAACAAATATGATAATATGTTTAATGACTTGGATTTTGTTTACTATACTTTTGGTACCTCTATGGGTGTGCCTACATCAATAACGTTAGCCTCAATTAAAAATTGTATCTCATGTTTCAGGCTAATGCATCTATTTTTTGTATGGCCTAGTACCATGTGATACTCAAAAAATGCATTATAATCATAGTTATTTGGTAGAGGCCATGTAATATCAACCTCTTTGATTAGAGGGAAAGATATGCATTGTATTCCAAGAGCTGATGTAAAACCTATGATGGTGATTGTGGAAGGTTGGTGAAGACTCTGCATGGAGGAGCTAATAAAACTAAGTGAGGAGATGGCTCTAAAAATGCATTAACTATGGCCTTTTGATCACTCTTGTTTTTAGTGGACCTTACCTTCTATGGAGGCTTACTTAAACTCTTAGTAGTTGATTTTGACCTAATTATATATTTTAGTTTTCCCATTGATATAATCTTGACTTCTCTTTCTTTTACCACAAATTTATGAATGTTTAAAACTTTTTAAACAAGATAGCTTTGTGTAATGCTGGTATAAGACTCTATTTGAAGATGTCTTGAATTTATTTATCTACCATGGGGATAGTAAATTTAGTTAATATAGTCTTGTATCATAAGACATTTTATACAATAGGCTCATTTGAATTTTGTCTCAATTATGCAACTTCAACATATGAGATCTTGTCATTGATGTTTATGGAGAAGTGTGCTAAAACCATGTCTACTAAAGGATTGAATGTTTTGATAGATTGATTCAGTAAGTCATAAAACCACTATAAGCATTATCCTTTAAACTACAAGGAAATAACTTTTTGAGAAGCTAATCATTAGACATGTAGTCTAAACATGCTATGTGAAAATATTGGATATGGTGCTCTGGGTCACCCTTACCATCATACAATGTAAGTTTAGGTTCCAAAAATCTAGATGGTAAGGGAGTTGCCACTATGTGATGTGACAAAGGTGTATGTAAGAAAATATTAGAATATAAGGCATGTGATGGCCTACTAGCTCCATTCTCAAGATGTAACACCTTAGCCTATAGAGTATGAATCTTATATATAAAGGATTGTACATCTAGAGTGGAGGAACTAGACATAAGAGGCATAACTATCATTAATGATTATTGAGTTACAATTATTGGTTGTGCTTACTGAGTTCACCCCATTATAGGTGTAACAGTGTTATTAGTTAGGGGAGGTGAAGATTGACCATTGTTTGAATTTTTAAATTCTTCCTAAATAATAGTGATGAAGTCATCTTGTATAATTGAGTGTTTGGACACAAAATCTTGCAATTGTTTCTTATTGGTCTCATTAAATCAATTGTTAAATTTTGCCATTGTAGTTTAGGAAGTAGAAAAATAAGTTGTATATTTTGAACCTTTAAAGTATTTTAATCTAAACAAGATTAAAAAAAAAAATATTGGAACAAATCTATTTTTTTAAAACTAATACCTAAGCATAAACATAGAAAGGATACAAACCCTCAAAAAATCTAGGGTTAGGGTTTGAACAATGTTTGAAGTAAGTCAGGTTCACCAAATGTGTTAACCTTTTAGGACTTAGTGAATGTAAATATTATGTTTTTTAAAGAGCTAAGTAGACTAAATCAGGGAAATAATATGCAATAAATATAGACACTAATTTGTTATAAAATTGACTAGCTTTGAATTTTCTAAAACTAACAATAAATAGTGCAAGTGATGACTTAGCTATAAAATAACTCATACATATGATCTAAGTGATATAAATTGAGATGAAATCTGGTCTGAGTGTTTTAAACTAGATCCTAGTGTTAGAACCCCTCCTAGATAGTAGCACCTTAATTGGACAGTAGCAACATTATTGGAAATGGTGGTAACATCCTAATATTTGTGGTAGTGTCCTCTATATAGGATTGTTCTAATCTTCTAGGTACACTTATGTTTGGATTTTTGAGGTCTATTATTATGTGTACAAGTTTTATAACCTTGTATTTTTCTTGTAATGACTAATTTATTATGCAAACCCTAAACCTCCATGTAACTAGGGCATGAGTTGAAAAGTGTGTTTGTTAGTATGGTAGGCTAGACATCCTCAACACCCCATTATGAAGATAGTTGCCTACATACCAATACTCCAAAAAGGGATCAAGCTTGATGTAATTATCCCCACATAAGTGATAGTGCAAGTGTAAGTGATGCTATTATGATAGTGGCCTTGAATGTGCTTAATATTGGAAATATAGATAATTTAAGCTTTGGGATGCTATAGATGGTAGTATGCATAAGTAAAGTAAAATAGGGATTGATAACCTTAATTGTGCTCAAATTTTTTTGAGTTTGAATGTATATTTTGCATTTAATTTCCATCTAGTGGTTAGAGGGATAAAATCCATGTATATATACTATTTTGATGCTTGTGCGGGTGATAAAAGATGTCTAGGCTGACCTTAGGAAGTTTTAGTTTTGAAAAAATATCTATTTGGAAAAATATAGGGCAAAGTACAATAGCACCATTTTGGTGACACTAGTGCCTTGTGGTGTTAGTGTCCTTATTATGGCGTTAGTGTCCAACTACTAGGGATGAAGGGCCAGGATCAATGAATGAGGGTCTACGACTACTTTGGAGCTAATTAGAGATGCCTATGGCCTATACGAAGGTTGGATAAGTGTAACAATAGTTTCTAAGATAGGTCTAAGGATAAATTAGGGATAATTAGTCTTAAGTATCACTCTTAGCACTCAAATACCACTTTCGGGTGATTACACATATATTACATAGTTATCTTATCCTTTTGAGGTAAGGTAACTGTTGACCATTTTTGGTGTAATAGACAAAAAATCGGTCCCCTTCTTCCTCTATTGTTTCAGGTGTAATCTATTGACAAATGAAGAACCATTTCAGAGAGTGCAAGGTTTTGCAAAGCTTCTTCAGACTCTTATCTAAATAAATTCATAAGGAAAGAGGGCTAAAATGGTTCAGAAGACACATTTCCTTAAGGTTGGAAGAGTGGTTCAATGACATAATCTTTCTAAGAGTTAGCACCTTTGAATCGTTGAATCAGTTTAACACCTTCAGTTCATCACTTGGTTCAATCAACGGGTTCATCACTTGGTTCAATCGGTGAGTTCATCTCTTGGTTCAATCACTTTGGTTCAAACAACTTAGTTCAATCAATCAGTTCATCAGCAAGTTCAGCGACTTGGTTCAATGCCTTGGTTTAATCAGTGGGTTCATCATTTGGCTCAAACATTCAGTTCATCAGATGGTTCAACGAGCTTGGTTCAAAGGATTGGCATGTAGTTTTGAACCATT
Source organism: Torreya grandis (assembly GCA_037957365.1). Taxonomy (NCBI): domain Eukaryota; kingdom Viridiplantae; phylum Streptophyta; class Pinopsida; order Cupressales; family Taxaceae; genus Torreya; species Torreya grandis. The sequence continues at coordinate 258,242 of JARHVA010005475.1, read as the reverse complement.
GAATTGGTTCAACAATTGGTTCAAGTGAACAGTTCAAAGGCTTGGTTCAAACAAAGGCTCAGTGCGTAGTGTTGAACCGTTGAACCGTTGAATCATTGAACCATTGAACCAATTTTGGTTAAATGGGTTAGTTCAACAGCTTGGTTCAAGGGGGTGTCCCAAAGCTGAAGGGTAGGTGCCCTTGCAGAGGGTAGGGAGCATTTCAAAAGGTAGCCAAAGGAGTTCAAAGTGTGCAAAAAATCTTAAGGATAAATTCTTTCAGACTTTTGTCTGAAGGAATTCCTTCGGACAAAACTTTGAAGGAATTTAGAGAAGACCGTGAGCAAGAAGCCTGAAGGAAAAGAAATTTAGGTGAAAGGACACAAAGACCAAGACAATTATTGTGGACTTTTTTTCCGTAGGAAAAGCTCGAAGCAAAAAACCCACAGGAAAAGCCCGCAAAAAAGACCTGACGGATTTTGCCAAGGATGGTGACATCCTGAAAGCCATCAATTTTAAGGAGATAGACTAGCCATTGGGTATTCAATTTCAAAGTGATGGCTACGTGAATGTCAATTTTAAGGCAGTGAAATAGTAATTGGTATTTAAATACTTGCACGCCAACCTTGGAAAGAGCCCAAGGAATGCAGCGACCTGCCAGAAGATCACCCCCGAGGGCTGAAGGAGTGGAAGGAGACAAAGTAGGAAAACGATAAAGAGACTAGAGAAGAAGAGAGGAAAGTGCCAAGTGTAAGAATAGGTATATAGCCCAAGTGGTGAAGGGAGGCACTGATTCAAGAATTTACTCTAGTAGGTGATACAGTGCCTGTGAATTAATTATTAGGAGGTGCAAGCAGCTAACAGTGTAACCCATTTTTCTTCATTTCACATTAATGAGTAGACAAACCACGTAATCACCTTGAAGAAGTGGTCTTACAAGCAAACAAATGGCATGGTTCATAATTTCTCATTGATGTTTAAGTGGCTTGCTCTTCCCAATGACCATAACGCAAATGGGTCATTTGTAAGAAGGGGTGTCAAAAGGCCTCCTTCCTTCCTCTATATATTATAGACTTGTCATTTGAAAAATCATCTTCCACATTTGTAAGGCGAATCCCTAGCAAATTTTCACCTAAAATCAATAAACACATTTTTACCTCTATTCTGGTTAGATATCTGTGTGTGTGCCTAAGTGTCAGTTTATGTTTAGTCATTGCTTCTTAATGCTTCCACAGGTTTAACACCAACACACCTAGTGTCTATAAGGTGCCAGTCTTGCAGGTGATAAGGAGAGATGTATTTAGAAGTGCAGAGATAGAAGAAGCTACTATACAGTGTGCCTTTCCATAGCACCTTTGGGGAGTCTCTATTTTCTGTGTGTTTCATTAAGACCTCCCTGTCAAGCTCCCTATAACCTGGTCTTTCTGCCAGTTTGAGGTGTATGTATGTGTTTGTCTAGCTTCAAGTGTGAGTGTGAGTAGGTCAAATCATTTGGTGCATCACCTCTTTTAAAGTAGTTTTTTTTCCTGTAATCCTTCTCCCTTTTCACCCCCCATTATATATCTATATACCTGTATTAGCCTCCCTGTCAAGCTCCCTATAACCTGGTCTTTCTGCCAGTTTGAGGTGTATGTATGTGTTTGTCTAGCTTCAAGTGTGAGTGTGAGTAGGTCAAATCATTTGGTGCATCACCTCTTTTAGAGTAGTTTTTTTTTCCTGTAATCCTTCTCCCTTTTCACCCCCCATTATATATCTATATACCTGTATTAGCACTTATTGGAACAACTCAGATGCATCAAAGGGAGCTAGCCCTTACCTAGAGACTCTCCCCTCTAGCTTCGCTGGTCCCACAGGTGAGAGGAGAGTTTCCATTTTGACGTGTGGAAGGTAGGAGCTTGGCCTCCTACCCTGGGTGCAATCCACTACATCAACAATTTTTGGCATGCCTAATGGGACTCAATTTTTACACTCAGTAAAGTTTTAGGATTGATGCTGGTCCTATTATAGCAAATCAACTATTTTCAGCATCTGGTGACTCCACTGGCAATAACTTCATTTCCTAATCAAAGACCAATCTAACTTCCTATGCCTAAAGTCACCACATGGTCTACTTCTAAGGGTGTTCCTTTCAAATTTGTTGAATTGCCTTTAAACTCAGCAAAAAGATTGAGGTTTGAGAGGACCCATCCTTATTCAGCAAACCACCTTCCTAGACCTATTATAAGGAACACATATGCAGCAGGGATGCAATTACATCCCATCCTAGCTATGACATTACCCTTTATGACTTTTCATGGTCAGAGTCCTTTGAATCTCCAGCATTATGACCCAATTCCAGGAGCAGCCCTAAAAAACATGGCTTCTTTTGATGGAGAAGGGCCCATTATAGTCATCGAGCACATCAGATATATTGCTAACCTCTGTAATATTCACAATGTCACTGAGGAAAATATTGCAATCAAATTGCTGGCATTGTCTCTTAAGGGCAAAGCTCTTGAATGGTATGGGACTTTGGCTATAAATTCAATTAGGTCTTGGAATGAATTGGGTACTCACTTAACATACCATTTTGGGGAAAAGAGCGATCACCTATCACTTGCTGAGTAGCTGACTACCATGAAAAAGGCCCCACATGAATACATGTAGGATTTCAACACTCAATTTCAAAAGACATGGGATAGAATCCTCATTTTGGTAAGACCGACTGCTAGCTATGATTTTTTGTATTACTTAAGAGCACTGAACAGTGATATCACTATTATGATACAATCAATGGGAGCACATGTGCTGCCTACTGCCTATGACATAGCTATAACAACTAAAAATTGCTTAGTGCAGGCTAAGAAAATAGTTCTTAGACCCCATATGCCACTTTTCCCTGAAATGCTGCCTCTAATTCAGACTGCTACTCCCACATTAGCTCCTTTACTTAGCATAGAGAAACCAATTACTGCTCCATCCAATGAGCTTCATGAAGTTAAGAGTCTGTTGCAAAGTATGTCAAATGAACTTGTGGCTCTTAAAAGGTAGCAAACTCAAAGCAACTGACCAAACCAAGGCTACCAACAATATGGTCAAGCTCCTAGACCCCCTTTCCAAAATTACAATCAAGGACAGGGTCAGCTTACTCAGACTAGACCATTTCAAGGCTACAATCCAGGTGCCCCTTCATCATCTAAGGTCATGGTGCCCATTCAAAATAAACTGGTGTAGGAATAGCTAGGTTGTTCAACCACAAAATATGGTCAGGAGCAGGCTATTTATGCAAATGAAATGACGGGTTATTACCCAAATATATAATAAAATTAGGCAGCCACCCATTCCCAAGTCTTTGAGGCTCTAATGTAACCCAACACGAGTAGTAGTTAGGCCCAGCCTGATTCTACCCTCATGAATCATCTGGAAGGAGAATTCTTTTCAGTTAATTATGTGGGCACTGCAGATAATCATGATGACTGTGTTGCAACCAACACAAGATTCAAAAGAAGGGCAATGGAAGAAGCTAAGGCTACTGCCCAAACATCAGCAACACCTCCTTCATCACATGCTAATAAAAAATTTGCAAGCTTCAGACCACTGGTTGTACCTCCAGCTCCTTGGCCTGCACCTCAGGCTGTACATAATTCCAAGGAAATTTTGAAGGAAGGCAACCCTCAAGTCAATGTGGTTGACCAAATGAAGAAGCTACACATGAACATCTCCTTATGGGATTCACTATCAATACCAAGGCAGAAAGACATGCTGCAAAAGGAATTGCATGAACTAGATGAATGAGCTGTCTCAGTAAAAGCTGACAACATTTTGTTGATGACTTTATAGCCTTCTAGCTCAGGTCAAACCTAGAAGGAAGAGAAGGTTCCTCCTTTTTATGTGTCCCTAGTCATAGGAGATTTATTGGTGCACAATTGCATCATTAATAATAGAGCAAACACATCGATAATGCCCAAATGCATAGCCGACAAGCTGGGATTGAAATACGAAGAAATGACCAAGGGAGTTCTACAGTTGGATGGAACCCTAGCAAAGACAATTGGGGTGGTAAAAGGTTTGAGCTTGACACTAAATGCTTGCCTAACTTTCTCAGTTCCTCATGATGTGGTAGTAGCAGATGTCCCTCCCTACTTTTCCATCATCTTATCCAAGGATTTTACATCCAAGATAGGTGGCTACTTAGCAGTGAATTGGTCTTATCTAGTTTTTAGAACCAAGTATGGGACTAAAGTCAAGATTGAATCCAAATCACTCCATAGAGATCATCTAGAACCTTACTCACTGAAGGCAGGAAATGTCAGCTATGCCATCATTGACTAGGAAGAGTTCCAAATAGACCAATCTCCATCCTCTGCCCTTGAAGGAGTTGTAGACCTACTCTTAGATGAATGGGGAAGTGACAATTTCAAGCATGATTCCTACAAATTCATAGAGGAGGCGGGCCTTGGAATTTATTGTATGCATGAAGAGGGTACTTTTGTACCAAATTTGATGAAAGCCAGCTAGGATAACTCAGGTCTATGGTAGCTGTTTTTTGATAGTTCAAGGAGTAAGTTGGGAGCTGGTGGTGGAGCAGTGTTGGTCTCTCCTTTAAAAGAGAGGTATTTTTTAGCCTTTCGATTCCAATTTTTCTACACATGCAATGTTGCAAAATATGAATCTCTCATCCATGGCTTGGAATGGGCAAGGAAAAGAGGAATCCAAGAGCTGCAAGTGTTTGGTGACAGTGAGCTGATTGTCAACCAGGTAAGAGGCCAAAATTTGATGAAAAATTATCTACTGAAGTCCTAAAAATATAGGGTATGGGACTTAGTGGAAAATTTCTATGCTTTCAATATTACCTCCATACCTAGAGAATAAAACAAACAAGCAGACAGGCTGGCAACAGTTGGTGCCCAGTTTGATATTGCTCAGGAAATAGGTTGAGACCATAGCTCACGTCACTTGAAAGTAGTGATCTAGCCTTCTATACCTGACAACATCACCAACTGGTAGGTTTTCAATAGTGATAAATAAATATCACTCTTCCTACAAGAAGAAGTGGAATTCATTACAAAAAACTAGGTTAAGCTGCAACAATAATATGGCAGCCAAATTGTCTAGCTCAAGAACAATAAGCTCCCCAAAGGTTTGGTCACCCTAGAGAGTATCTTCAATGGAGATGACCAATTGAGAATAAATAAGGTGTGCATTGCAACAAAGGAGGAGCACCATGAGAAGGTGGAAATATTCAAGGACAAGCTACTTGTACTTGGAAAAGTGTGCACAGACTAGGAAAGGCAGGCCTTCATCTTGTTGTGCCAAGAATTTGCCAATATCTTTGCTTGGGAGTATAGTGATTTGAAGGCTTTTGATCCCAGCTTAGCCTAGCATACCATTGAACTAGAAGAAGGTGCCAAACTAATCAAGTAGAAGAAAAGGCCTGTCAACCCAATGATTGAGCCTCTCATGCACAAGGAGCTCACCAAATTGATTGAGTCTAAGATAATATTTCTAATCAAACACTCTTCTTGGCTGGCCAATCTTGTTCCTATCTGGAAAAAGAATGGAGAGATCAGACTATGCATTGATTTCAGAGATCTCAATAGAGTCTCTTTGAAAGACCATTATCCTCTTCAAGCATGGAGCAAATCCTTTAGATGGTGATAGGCAGCGAGCATTTCTCTTTCTTGGATGGATATTCAAGATACAACTAGATTTTGGTGCAAGACTATGACCAACACAAAATAGCCTTCAAAACCAAGTGGGGAACATTTGCTTACAATAAAATGCCTTTCAAACTATCTAATGCTGGTGCCACTTTCCAACGAGCTATGGACATGGCCTTTCAAGGCTTGATAAATAGGACTATGTTGGTATATCTTGACGATTGGACAGTTTTCTCCAAGGAAGTGAGCCAACACATGAAACACCTCAGGAAAATATTTGAGAGGTGTAGAGAGTTTGGTATCTCTCTCAATCCTAAGAAATGCGTGTTCATTGTCCATGAGGGAAAGCTCTTTGGTCACATTATTTCTTTAAAAGGTCTGGCTATTGATCCAAAAAGAGTTTGCTCCATCCTGGAGTTATCCTTACCCAAGCACAAGAAAGGCCTACAAAGCTTCTTCGGTAAGATAAATTTCATATAGAGATTTATCCCAAATTTCACAGAGATGGTCAAGCCATTGACCTCTATGCTAAGGAAGGGTGAGGAGTTCACATGGATAGTACAAAGAAAATATAGTTTTGAAGAAATCAAGCAGGCCATAGCTCGGGATCATACTTTGATCAGCCCTGACTTCACCAAAGATTTCAACCTCTACACCTTCAGCAATGAAGAGGTAATCTCCGCCATGCTTACCCAAGCAAGTGATGATAACCTTGAGTAGCCAATCACTTTTTTTAGCCAAGGCCTAAAAGGTTTTGAAGTTAGATACACATATGTGGAAAAGCAAGTCTTGGTGGTCATACAAAATCTAAAGAAGTTTGGACACATGCTGTCCAATAGCATAATCCACCTCATGGTTCCACATCCCAGCATCAAATATTTTTTGGTCAACCAAGACCTAAGTGAGAAGAGAGCAGGGTGAATCACTAAGGTGATGGAATATGATGTAGATATCAAGATCACCAAACTAGTAAGAGGGAGAGGCTTGTGTGAACACCTCACTGCAAACTTTAAGCATCAAAAGGAGGACAATATACTAATCCTTGATGCAGATACAACAGAAGAACCAACTATCATGAAGGATTGGGCATCAGATGTGAGGCATTTCCTTCTCACTAGTGAGTGTCTGTACTCACTTGATGGGACCAAGAGAAGGTATTTCAGACTCCAGTGTCTCCCTTATGCCCTAATTGATGGAGTGCTATTCAGGAAGGATCTCTTAAGAGTCTTTTTGAGATGCTTGGACTCGAGTCAGGCTATTAGGGTGCTATCTAAGTTTCATGATGGACCAACTGGCAGTCATTTTGCTCTTAGGGATACTACAACAAAAATAATGAGAGCTGGCTATTTTTGGCCTACTCTTTTCATGGACACCCATGCCTGGGTAAGAAAGTGCCAGAAGTGTGTACTTTTTGATGGGAAGCAACAATTAGCTACCATGCCTTTATATCCTATTCAGGTGGAGCAGCCATTCATGTAATGGGGCTTGGACTTCATAGGGATGATTAATCCTCCCTCCAATATTGGACACAAGTGGGTCCTGACTGCCATGAATTATTTCACAAGATGGGTAGAGGCTGTTGCTCTGAAGGAGGCAAACAAAAGTGTGGTCCTATATTTTTATGAGGACCTGGTGGTGAGGTTCAGGGTTCTATCAACCATAATCTTAGATAATGTGTTAGCTTTTATAGGAACCAAAATAAGTGAATGGGCACTAAGATATGGTATATATCTTAGCACTTCATCTAATTACTACCCATAAGGGAATGGACTGGCTGAGTCTACAAATAAGAACCTGATCAGGATCATCAAGTGGACCATGGAGGAAAATTAGAGGACTTGGCATGCCAAGTTGAAAACAGCCCTATGGGCAGATAGGGTCACCTCGAAGAGGGCAATTGGCAACTCGCCATACATGCTTGTCTATGGAAGGGAAGCTAGGCTCCCCATTTCAATCAAGTTGCCAGCCTTGGATCTCGCTCGCTAGCTATAATTAGAAGAAGGAAATAGCATGGAAGTTAGATTATGTGAGCTGATGAAACTCTAAGAGGCAAGGGACCAGGTTATGGCTTCTATGACTAGCTGCCAACAACAAGTGAAGAGACACTTTGACAAGAAATCTTCATCAAAAGGTTTCTCTGAAGGAGACATTGTATTGAAGTGGGATGAAGACTGAGCTAAGCCTAGAAAGCATGCAAAATTTGATGCCCTATGGAGTGGCCCGTACATAATCACTCAGTGCAAGTAGCATAATGCATTCCAACTCTCCAGGATGGACGGTGAAGAACTATATGTCCTAGTTAATGAGATACATCTTAAGCATTGCCACTGAGCCCCTTCTCCATCATGTATATATTTCCCTTGTTTTTCTCCTATTTTTCCCTAAGTGCTTTATGCACATGTTAGTTGTTTTCTTAGCTTTGTGTGTGTTTTCATTTCCTTTTGAGGTAAATCTTCATGATTAGTTCTAGATTTATCAGAGCTATTGCTGATCTTGAAGTTACAATCTAACCCCATGCCTAATGGATTTTGAGGCAACTGGCTTCTAAGCATAGCAAACATGCTTCCCCTGGGAGTCACCAATTTGTTGACCATTTTTGGTGTAATAGACCAAAAATCGGTCCCCTTCTTCCTTTGCTATTTTAGGTGTAATCTCTTGACAGATGAAGAACTAGTTCAGAGAGTGCAAGGTTTTGAAAAGCTTCTTCAGACTCTTGTCTGAATAAATTCATAAGGAAAGAGGGCTAAAATGGTTCAGAAGACACTTTTCCTTAAGGTTGGAATAGTGGTTTAATGACATAATATTTTTAAGAGTTAGCACCTTTGAACCGTTGAACCAGTTCAACACCTTTCAGTTCATCGCTTGGTTCAATCAGTGGGTTCATTGCTTGGTTCAATCGGAAAGTTCATCACTTGGTTCAAATGGCTTAGTTTAATCAATCAGTTCATCGGCAAGTTCATCAACTTGATTTAACGCATTGGTTCAATGCCTTGGTTCAATCAATGGGTTCATTGTTTGGCTCAAACATTCGGTTCATCAAATGGTTCAACGAGCTTGGTTCAAAGGCTTAGCACACAGTGTTGAACCGTTGAACCGGTTCAATGATTGGTTCAAGTGAATGGTTCAAAGGCTTGGTTTAAATAAAGGCTCAGTGCGCAGTGTTGAACCATTGAATCGTTAAACCATTGAACCAATTTTGGTTCAATGGGTTGGTTCAACGGCTTGGTTCAAGGGGGTGTCCCAAAGCCGAAGGGTAGGGAGCATTTCAAAATGTAGCCAAAGGAGTTCAAAACACGTAGAAAATCTTAAGGATAAATTCTTTCAGACTTTTATCTGATGGAATTCCTTCAGACAAAAGTCTGAAGGAATTTAGAGAAGGCCATGAGCAAGAAGCCTGAAGGAAAAGAAATTTAGGTGAAAGGACATAAAGACCGGGACAATTCTTGTGGACTTTTTATTCGCAGGAAAATCCTGAAGCAAAAAACCCATGGGAAAAACCTACATAAAAGACTTGACAGATTTTGCCAAGGACGGTGACGTCTTGAAAGTCATCAATTTTAAGGAGATGGACTAGCCATTGGGTATTCAATTTCAAAGTGACAGCTGTGTGAACATCAATTTTAAGGTAGTGAAATAGTCATTGGTTTTTAAATACTTGCGTGCCAACCATGGAAAGATCCCAAAGAATGCAACGACCCACCAGAAGGTCACCCTTGAGGGCTGAAGGAGTAGAAGGAGACAAAGCAGGAAAAAGACAAAGAGCCCAGAGAACAAGAGAGGAAAGTGCCAAGTGTAAGAATAGGTAGATAGCCCAAGTGGCAAAGGGAGGCACTAATTCAAGAAGTTACTCCTGTAGGTGATATAGTGCCTACAAATTGATTATTAGGAGGTGCAAGTAGCTAAAAATGCAACCCATTTTTCTTCATTTCACATTAATGCGCAGACAAACTGTGTAATCACCTTGAAGAAGCAATCTTACAAGCAGACAAATGATGTGGCTCATAATATCTCATTGATTTTTAAGCAACTTGCTCTTCCCAATAACTAGAGTGCAAATGGGTCATTTATAAAAAGGGGTGCCAAAAGGCCTCCTTCCTTCCTTTATATATTGGAGACTTGTCATTTGAAAAATCATCTTCCACATTTGTAAGGTGAAGCCCTGGCAAATTTTCACTTGAAATCAATAAATGCATTTTTACCTCTATTCTGGTTAGATATTTATGTGTGTGTCTAAGTGTCAGTTTGTGTTTAGTCATTACTTCTTAATGCTTCCACAGGTTTAACACCAACACACCTAGTGTCTATAAGGTGCTAGTCTTGCAGGTGACAAGGAGAGCTGTATTTGGAAGTGCAAAGACAGAAGAAGCTACTATACAGTGTGCCTTTCCACATCACCTTTGGGGAGTCTCTATTTTCTATGTGTTCCATTAAGGCCTCCTTGTCAAGCTTCCTGTAACCTGGTCCTTCTGCCAGTTTGAAGTGTACGTATGTGTTTGTCTGGCTTCAAGTGTGAGTGTGAGTAGGTCAAATCATTTGGTGCATCACCTCTTTTAGAGTAGTTTTTTTTCCCTATAATCCTTCTCCCTTTTCACCCCCTATTATATATCTATATACCTATATTAGTGCTTATTGGAACAACTCAGATGCATCAAAGGGAGCTAGCCCTTACCTAGAGACTCTCCCCTCCAGCTTTGTCAGTCCCACAGGCGAGAGGGGAGTTTCCATTTTGATGTGTGGAAAGTAGGAGCTCGGCCTCCTACCTTGGGTGCAATCCACTATGTCAATAGTAACTATTTGATTCCATTTCCCTCACATATAAAGGGAAAGCATATTAGTTGGGGAATTCATAAATACATGACATACACACTTATAAATTCTCAAAATTTATAGAGTTTCATTACAATTTACATGATTTAGATATACACTTGGGTCAGAATCTTATACACATGGAACCCATTTTTATAGCTTTGGGATAGTTTTTTATATTTGTGACATATATTATACATAGTTACAAATCAGAAGTTACATTTTTATAGATATTTTAAATTGAGACACATTAGAGGTGCATATGCCATGAAAGTGCACCAAAAATTATAAAGACATATTTAAACTTATTTACTAAGAAGCACTATTTTGAGCCTTTCATGTCTATAATAGTTGGATTATTTCATTAGTGTGGTTTATATTCAATTACACCAATGAAATAACACTAATTACCTTTTTTAGATAAGGTTGAGTTGGTTATACCACTTAACTTATATTTTATTATACTATCACTAGAGTTATGCGATTGAGATTCAATGATCTCAATCATCCTATGACAACTCACCTTTGAATTATATTTGGGGCATAATCACCTTCCAATAGTCCTCTTCAAATATACAAGGTTCAAGTTTGAACCTATCTCATCTCCAATGCTTCATAAGGAAGCATCTTTACCAAGTCAAAGTACCAAGGGGCAACATGGTTATAATGACACACAAGTGTACTCCTTCATTTCTTATAAGCACTGATTATAATATAACATGCTCTTGGTTACATGTCATACACTAGAAAAACACTCAAAGTGGATAAGGAAAAAATAAGGTTTGTTACACACACCTATGCACACATTTATTTCTTTTAAACTAGTAATTTCATCCTTATGCATTACTATATCAAGGGGGGGGGTGTAAATGTTGATAATAAAATATGATTTATATAAAATCTCAAATTTTTATACTTTAAAAATGCCTATCAAGGATCTACCCTTAAGTTATATACCTTCATGCTACCAAAAGGTTCACATTCATAATATTATTATGCTAACCATTTATCTTAGGGTTTGACCCTATCATTTTTGATGAGCACTTTATAGAAATCTTAGAACCTTATATATATCATTTAATATTAGTTTCAGATCCTCAAAAACTTTTTAAGCTGATAGATACTAGCACCCCACATAAGGAGACTTGTGTCAATGCCAAGTATCTAAATTCTTATAAAGTGTTTGGACCTCAAAATTCATCAAATATTTTTTATTGAAGCCTACTATGAAATATTTTCAAAAGGTGGGTATAAATACAATCTAAGCCTATTCATTATTCATCTATAAAATACCATGCAAGCACCTATTCAAGGTCATTCAATCAATTGCATAACTGAGTTATACTACCATATTTTACCCTATTTACATAACAGTCATAGGAGAAGTCATATTATAAGTGTGAAACAGTCAAATAACATCTAATGAGTACTATTTTTAAATTTAAAAACTATATCATTACATGCCCTTGTATATAATATATTTCACCCATATGTACACATAAGCCAACACCTAGGGGAAAAATACATATGTCTAAGGTCCTCCTTGGAGTATGGATATGTAGGTAGTTCTTATTGATATAAGGTTTATTGAGGCTAGTGCAACATCGTGATCCCACTAACCCATTTTTTTCAAGGTAAAAAGACATAAGGTGAAGATCTATAGCTTGATCCACATACAATCATCTATAATATGTGTGCACAAATAAAACATATCAATAAAAAGGTGACAAAAAACCTAGAAATCTCTAAGTGGTCACTCTACAATACAAAAAATATTATGTACTAGATATAACCATGGGGATCATGACACCTGCATTGACACAAGTGTCCTAGGCCTCTAAAAACTATATTTACAAAATCTAAAAACTGGATCTTAATCTTATTTTAGCATGTCTCCATCTTTGATTATCTTAGATATGCTTACACATTTACAAATAAGCTAAGTATGATCTCGTCCTAGTGTTTATACAATAAAATGATTATTTTAAATGTACTTTCTATATTTATCAAAACTTAACATTAAATTAATAATTTTCATTTATTTGAGATTTTAATTAATTATCCTGCTCTAGAATAGTTTTATTTATCCTTATGTATAGACTATTCTACCCATTTAATCCTCACATAAAAACATTAAAAAGGGTTAAATACTCCCACCAATGAGACATACCAACATAATTAAACTATATAAATATAACAATGCACTTGCTACTAAAAATGAAAAACATATTTTTTTTATGCTTGAAAAAAATGATATGAATGCTATATTTAATTTGAAATGTTTCTCAATGAACTAAACATGGATGAAACCAAGATCACGCATGTCATCCAAACACCACTGAAATATCTAATGAGGTTTTTAGAGAGGAAATAATCATAAGTATGGAATATTGGATTTACAAAACAAATTTTACTAATACAACAAGCAAATACAAAAGCCCATTTTATTCTCAATGCATATGCAACAAAAATCTACTATAGCTTGTATACAACAAAAAATGATAGATAAATAACAAAATAATTTATAAAGATACACATAGACCTCCATGCATTGCATCTTGATGTTTTTAAAGGATACACAAACTAGGGAATGAGATGCTAAACTCTCATAAAAAGTGTGCATAATAGGTTGCACATATTTTTCTAACTATTCCATTGAACAATACTCAAGAAAATTTAAATTCATAAATATTTCCACTTACAAAGAATTTACATTTATTCTAAAGCCTCTAGTTTTTCTATATCAAGAACTTGATAATTTTACAAAAAATATGTGCCTCTCTATAATAGACTATTATATTTTACATCTATATCAATAATGTACATTTATTCTAAAGCTTCTTATTTTTCTATGTCTAGAATTTGAGTATTTTGAAAACATTATGTGTTTCTCTATTCATAGTATTTTCCTTGTTGAATTTGTTTTTGCATACCAAAAAATGGAAAAAACAAACATGAACAAGATCAAGATCACATATCATGCACTTTTTCAATTAAAATAAACATATAGATAATGAGAACTATTGTAGAGAACTAATTTTACTAAATGTTCCATTTCATGAAACTAAAAATAGCCTAAAAAAATGATTTATTAACATGGAAAAAAGCATATACATTTCATCACAAAACCATAGCACAAAATTAATCTATATTTACTTATGACATAAACCCAAAGTGCAGTGATATGCAAACTACTATTGTTGAATTAAAATATAACATCCACTCATTTGTTACAACATTATTGACCTTATAAAGTTAAGAATATTCATACTATATACAATAAATATGGTTACAAGTATTTGAAAAAACTAATTCTTAACACATTTCAAACCACATAAATTGCACATGAATACATGATTCTTATTTTCCATTGCTTTAAGCCATTTATCTTTATGTGGGCCTAACCCTTTATTTACCATTACTATTATACATATATTTGAATTTAAAATTCTCAAGTTGTCAAAAATCACCTTCACACTATCCCCAATAGAGGATAGTTGTCTTTCATCCCTTAGGATAGGTCCATGCTAGGTAAGCAAGGGTGTAGTATGTCTCTATCCACTTATAGTGGCTGTATGCCCCATAAAATAATGGCTATTTTATGAGATTAAAAAAATTATTTTGGGTCTTTTTTCACATTTCACATGGTCATATCAAGTAAATTATCAAAATATTCACCTATAAATACATGTCAAGAGTCACTCATTATCCCCAACTTAGTATTCACTTGACACAATCATATACACTTTTACACATTGAACAAACCTACCCTATTCTACCCAAATTATGAAACATTCACAAGGAGTAGCCATAAACCAAGTCAATATCCATATAAATAAATTCAAGAGCTATCATTTTCAAATATCAAATCCATCTTCTAGCTGCATACATATAACACAATTTCACATTCACTCTATGTGGAAGAACTACATGGGATTGATTTCCCTTAGTTTATTAGATACGTAGGTAATGATCAATCATCAATGAGGTGATTGTGCTCAACCCAACCCACTAAAATACCCTCTTTTTATTTTAGGTATTCAATCTATTAAATTTACCTAAGGTTTCAAAACAAGATAAGACAAATAATTATTTTTGCATGGCCAAAACCTAATTGTGATATTTCAAATTATTCAACATTTATAGGTGTAAAAGTTACCTTGATCAATTTTTATAAATAGTCAAGTGGGAAAAGTCTATGGTTAATAGACGCGGGTTCACTATGTCATTTTCCTCTTATGGTAGATCTATCCAAAAATATCTTTTTCTTCTACCCTTAATTTTCCATTTCTAAATTCCTGCTTTCTTTGTCTTTTTCTATAAGTAGTCTATCACATTCAACTAGGATAAGTCTGTAGTCAATAGAGTGGAACACACTATGCTACCTTCCACTTATAGTGGACTTATCCAAATTATGTTTCTATTCTTGATTCTAATTTTGAACTTATATATTCACCTCTTCTTTTGATTTTCACTTGTAGATAGTTAGAACAATTAACAAAAATTAATGTGCAATCTAAGAATATTTCTTCTTAGTCCTTTAACAATTTATCAAAATTAGAATAATTGACTATTGTATATCTGTATCATTATAATATTAAAATTTTACACCTATAAATCATATAAACATTCATTTGTTTTATAAAAAAATAAGGTATAACATATTGGTGAACCTAAGCTTTTGCTTTCTAATTTCATTTTTCCTTTTACTTTGTTTTACTAGAAATTGTGTTCTAGTAGTTTTAAAACTAATAAGAGCTATCAATAATGGGAAAAGCAATCATCAATTTTACTTGAGTTTTTATGTTATGGGTACTTCCCTAATACACTTTATACATATTTAATTTTCCACATACTTCATATTATATAAAAAGCACATAGGTTTTATTTTTTAGACATAAGAAGCCTTCAACTATTTGTTCTTGTAGTGGACTAGTAAGTCATTATCCTTAGGAAGTTAATCTTAACATACTCTAAAGATCAAATAGTGTGGCTACGAGAATGGTGGAATCCTCTATAGTTAGTGCCTTTGCAGTTGTATTCACTATTTATGTCTGGGATCAATATATCTGAGAGCCTATAAAGCAAAAATGCCATTGACTAGTTGCACCCATTTTCCTTTTCTTTTACACCTTTAACATTTCACTAGCATGATCAACTATTGATTAGAAGTAAGTTGGGTTTTTATTATATCTACTCTATATTGATTTATAAAATATAAAATGGATTATCAATATGTAATCCCTAATGGTGTTCTTAATTTGGATTTATTTTTCTATAAAAATGATTTATTTTGAGCTAATGAACTTAAAATACATAAGGATAAAATGACTATTGTGTAATGTCAAGCCTTAATCCAACCTACTTCTCAGATACAAGCACCATTAAGGAAAATATTTGTAAAATATAACATGACTTAGGAACAAGAAAAATCATACATTTAGAATGCTATAAGGCCTACTCCACATCTTATTCAACTTATTATGGCTACTGAGACTGATAATGTTAATATAAAAAAGAAGAGGAATTTAATGACAAATAATTCATTGATTATCTTAATGCCAACCCACATGAGATTGATGCATTCCTCTACATTGCAAGAGATGATAAAAAGAATTTGGTTTTAACTTCTACTTCTACTTTAGATACCCTAATTACTACTATTAATACCCTTCATATCTCAACCCCTACAATTACATATTTTCCAACACCCCTAGGTATGGTGGCATCACTTGGTTTAAAACATATTAAAATTCATATTTTTACAAGGGCATGATATATAACTCCCTTGATCACCACCTTTGATCACCACATAAGGACCACTTGTAACTTCACATGATGTATCCTAAAATATTATAATTAGAGAAAGATGTATCCAAATCTACTCACTAAATGGACTCTCATATTCCTTTGGCATCTTAAATAGCCTCTTACCCACTGACAACAAGTTTTATAGCACCTAAGATACCACTTTGTGAGGGTAAAGGTGATCCTAAACAACATCTTAGTTCATTCCATGTAACATGTTTAGACTATGCTTATAATGATAAATTACTCACCAACATCTTTCCAAGAAGTCTCAAATACTATGAAATTTGATGGTTCTATGATCTCCCAATTCAATCAGTCAAAGCATTCAACCCATTGGCAGATCAAATTTTTAGCACATTTCTCAATCAACGTTGGTGAAAATTTATCTTATGCACAAATTTATAAGTTCAAACAAGGGCCAAATGAACACATTAATGATTATGTTCTTTAGTACAATACTATGCTTGCAAAGATGAAAAATTATATGGTAGATAATGAATTTTAATATATTTTTATACAAATTTTCTTAGCTCCACTCCATGAATCCATAATGATCAAAAAATTTAGATATTTCAATGAGCTATGCCATATAGTCAAAAAAAGAGAATTCAAGCTATAACATTAAAGAAAGATAAAATATGCTCCAAATGTTCCATCTCTTTCCAACATCAAGTTTCAAACTAGGCCAAATTTCAAGGAAAAATCTAACAAAAATAAGAATGAAGCAAAAGTAATAGTCAATGCAGTTTCACAACCATCAAAGAAGCTTCAATTAATAGCTCCACCTAGGAGACAATTTACAAGGTTACAAAAACCTCCTCATATTTTTTTACAAAATCTTATCTATTGAAATCTCATATCTCTTCCTCCTCCATTTTAACTTGATTTTACCAAGCCTAAACCTAAAGCCTTTGATAATAATGAGTATTGTGACTACCGTAAATGCATTAGGAATTCCAAAAATAAGTGTTACAAGTTAAGGAATAAGGTACAATATCTCATCAATGAAAATACTATTGAAGTAAGCAAAACCACAAAGAAAGCAAGACCATAAAGAAATTATAATTAAAATCTAAAAACTTTAGCAATCCTTTCTAAAATCATGATAAAGTTAAGAATACAAATAACTTAGAAGTACATCAAGCATACAATACACATCCTCCTCCTAAGAAACATAGGCATATAATAGACAAATTTATTGGTACATTCACAGGCACATTGGCACCATGTCTAGTAATTACATTTGATGACTAAAATCAATGATGATGATTCAGATAAGCATGCACTATTTATTATAGCATATGTTAAAAAACAAACTATTCATAGTGTCATGATTGAAAATGAAACAATAAAAATGCATGTAAAATGACACTAATTTAAAGTCTTGGATACACATAAATATCTACAAACTACATCAAGGGTAGTCAAAGTGTTTGATGGGCATACATAGGATACTTTGGGACATATACTGTAACCTCTCCAAGTTGGTTTAACAACAATGGCTACTCCATTAATAGTCCTACCAAGCACATGGTTATTAAATATGTTATTATGATTCCCTTGGATACATAATATTCAATCAATACCATCTACATTGTAAATATACATTAAATACATACATTGTAATAAAGTGGTCAAATTTCATGTCATACCATATGAGTACCCTCATAATTAGTGGTAACTCCTCCTTCCCCCTACCACCACAATTTTTTGTGGCCCCTATTCAAGGGCACCATCAAAATATATTTTTATAACCTACTCCAAATTATATTCCAAATATAATAAATGCATCCATCTAAGAACATAATACAAAATCAATTGTGTCACCTATACAACATCTTTCTATACAACCAGTTCAAAGGAAAAATGTCTACCTTCATAAGCAAAAAGTTTCATATCAAAGAGTTATGAAATGTTCAAATACATATAAATATCCTATAATGCATCCTAAGTAAATCCACAAGTCAATTCAACATGTTCCATAACAAACACATGCAATGAGAGTTTATCCTATTATAAAGTAAACTTCTCCAAGCCTTGAACATTCTTGAGTTAAACATATGGCAACAAATTCTATAGGCATTGATCATGATAGTTATGATACAACACTTTATGATTTTTTAGATTTAAATACATCCATGTGTATCACTTTTCATTAACTCTATGATCCAAGTATGTAATATGATCCTTCCATTGACGAGATCATGGGCTAGTTCCCATTCTAAAATATAAAAAAAACAAAATAATAATAATAATATATATATATATGAAAAAAAATCAAATATTTTAAAAATATATAAACATTCAAAATATTTTTAAAAAACAAAAAACCAGGACCTAAACATGACATAAGATGCTAGTTACTTATTTACATATGTTATTTATAATATATGTTGGTAGATAACACATTATTATTATCTACATACACATTCATTTCATGAGGTATATGAGTGTGTTGTAGGGAATTCATTACATATGAATTCTTAGATGCTGGACTTCCCTTCTACCCAATGACCATACCTATGTTGAGGGCATATTATTTTAAAGGATTATTTTATAATAGGTTATATATCTATGATCTCAAATGTAATTGTAAATTACAAATATTACAAGTTTTTTGGTAATCATTCATATTTTACATTATGCTACATGGATATGTTAATTTTATATAATATGACATTTTTCACATGTGAATAGAATATACTAGTTTTCTCTTGTTCTATACTCCTTCAATGATGTTTACTCTCTTGCATTGTAGGCTAGACATTTATTACTAATTATATGTGGCCCTTAATCATTGTGTGAAAATTTATTGAATATTTATGTGATATCATTTATTGGTATGTGCGACATTTGAACATGTCCATTGATTGTGGCTATGGCCTTATATGTGTAAATTTTTTATTTGAGCAACATTCGAACATGTCCCTTGTATGTATCCCTTCAACTTATTATATGACATTGTGTGACATTATTATGTGTTGTGTTTATGTGATTTATTAGTGGTGTCATGATACATATCATGTAATTTCTTAGGTATGCTACCTTACTATGTGCTTCAATTCTATATCTATCTAGACATGACACTTGCATGCCTCACATTTAATATGTTACATACATGATTCAAATGAAAATTACAATTATATGATGACATACTCCATATGTTGAAATTATACTACACGATTATCTCTTTATCACATGCTACAATTAACTCTTCTTTTGATATGAGTGACTTATAGGCTATATACCTTATCTCAAAAGGGGGGAATCATAGTGGGTTTGTCTTAAAAATCAAAACATCTATGAACAAAATTGGGAAAAAATATACATTAAAAAATATATAATATAGGTTAAAAGATACAAAGTATAGGTTTTCAAATATTCAAACTAATGTAAAATCAAATTCCACAAAAAAGTATAGGTTTTCATAGATCCAAATCAATTCATAAATAAAACATATGATAGATATTAACACATTGATACAAATTCTAGGGACATATGACATGTATATGTACTCAATTGTAAAAGACTCAAAGTAAAAAATCATACAAACTTGAATACATATGCAAAAAATTACAATATCAAAAGTTATAGGTTATAAATACATTCAAAATTGAGCACATAGATGCATAACATTATATATCATTGACACATATTTAGAGGGGGCACAATACTCATTCATGCTCATGTTTATTCATAGATGTAAAATTCAATATTTTTCAAAGTTTTGAAATGGAAAAATTTAAAGTCTCAAACTTCAAAGAAAAATATCCAGTTCAAAGAAAATTCTATGATTAATGTGGTCATGATGGGGGAATATATACTCTTCATTATATTTAGACCAATGTGATTCTAATATGTGTGGGTGATGTATATTTGAGTCTAGTGACACTCAATGGCTTTGACATCACTTCTATTAAACCTAATATGGTTCTATCTTTTAGAATCAGTAAATTGGGTACTATTTCCTATTCATGAGAGTTGTAATAATTGATCTTTCCAACTTGAAACATTGATTAATTATTTAAGTTTGGGGGCACACTTATCCATCATCACATAAGGCAAACCATTTTCACCTACATACATGTGTACTCCTCCCTTATTATCTTTTCAATTTTCTCAAATTTTCAAAGTTAAGCCTTTTCACATTTCAAATGGATAAATGACTACTTCATGTGTTGTTGTAGTGTTTTCTAAATTTGAGTTCCCAACACAAATTAAGTATATGATCAAAGACAAAGTTTGTTTTATGTACTCAGGTTCAACTCTTTTTACTTTACTCTAGCAATTTCATTCCTAGAATAATGTGGGGGGGGGGGATGTAGACACATAAATTTGGTCACATGTACTTAATAATGATAATTATTAACACATACATGTTTAACCATTTTTTGATAAGTTAATGATTAGGGGGAATAACCTAATCAACTATGGAGTAAGTTATTCTAAAGCAATTCAATTAAATGAATTTATACTACACAATGTTCTAAGATGGTTTCTCTTGAAATATATTTTATCATTATTTTATGCACAGTGAATGCTCTATTTATTTACATATGTTAGTCATGTATATTATATTAAATATTCTATAAATATTAAATATATGTTTCATGCACAAGTGTTTTAGATTTAACTAAAGAATAGCTTGATTTATTCTAAGTTATTATCTGTTATATATTTTTATCACACTTTCATAGCTATCTTTGTAATAGAATGTTTTAGTGGGTTATTTAGGAACCTATAATAAAAATGGTGTGGTGAGTGCAAAACAATTGTAAAACATGTTGTGATGGCTACTAGGACAAAGAGATTTGGAGAGATAGCTTGATGAGTGAAATCACAATTTCACAGAGGATAAAGTAAGAAGAATGGGGATTTTTACACAATAAGTTATTCATAAGCATATTTATGGAAAAATATATGAGATTTTATGGTGTGAATTGCATGGACTATTAGCTGAGTAGCTATCAATATTGGAATACTTTTATTTTTGGCCAAGAAGGAAAAAAATTTCTAGTTTAAACATACAAATTATTAAAAAACCTGTGAATATTTGACACTGATTGGACTCATGTGATAGATCACTTGATAAAAACTACCATAATTGGATATATTACATAATTTTTTGTAAAATGATATTTATATTTTGAAGCTGTATAGTACTGATTTGTGAGAGGCATCCAAGAAATTTTCTCCAATAACTAACTACTCTTATCAAGATGTTGGTGATTGAAAAGGCCATGGTGTCTAACCCTACCAACATGGAGTAGTTGCTTTAGGCATTATGGGGATGCATACAATGTAGGAGTGGATGATAAATATCTAATTAGAGGAACTTGAAACTAAACGTAGAATATGGAGGATGTAAAGAAGTAGAGTGAGAATAAAATTATGGGATCAAAAAGAGAGCTATGACAATAAATAAAGTGGAATAAATAGGATAACTCAAAGGTAACTGTGAGTAGGATTAGGAGTAAAATAAATAATGTAGAAGAGAGGGGAACCCAGAGAGAGGCTACACAAGTTATCTAAATTGGAGAGTTTTGAGATTATGCAAATTAAAAAATGGAAGGGCCTGAGAAATAAGAGGATAGAGATTGGGATAGAGAGGATATGGAACAAATCGAGGAAGAGGAAAGTATATTATCAGTAGAGTAGTTGGAGGATAGTGGTAGATCATATTTACAAGTAAGGATACCATTTGGACTAATGAAAGAATATTCTTGAGAGGAATTTATACAAAATCACAAGAAAATCATAGGTTTAAGATCTTAGACATAAGTTTAATAAATAGATCATTCATCTCATAAGTACATATCCCCCGATCCCAATCTATCTTCAATTAAAAAAAAAAAAAAAGTGTAGAGGTTGGGAAAGGATAAAATTAATTTAAATAATTTATAGATAAATTTAGTAAACTTAGCACTATATTAAGAAAATAATAGATAAAAAGTTAGAACAGGCTAGATTTTATTTCACAACTAGTTTTAAGACACCCATAAAGACTAGTTCACATAAGTTGGTAGTAACAGTTAAAAGTTCACCAAGCATGGTGTTGAATGTAATAATATTTATTTATTTGACACCATATGATCAATATTCTCACCCTAAACAATATTGTTAACATATGATATGAAATGACAAGTTAAGGGAGTGACCATTAAAGATGTGAAAAGTGTGAGCTCATAGAAGCTTTAATTGGCCAAGCTATGGAATTCATTTAAAAAAGAGATGTTAATTCCTTGATATTAAATAGGTTAAGAACCAATTAATTTTAGATTTAAATATGAAAAAATGGTCAAGCCACACTATTCAAGATCTCAAATAGATTTGGTAGTGAAATGGAGAATCAGTATGGGTGTACAATCATATATTTTTAGATGTAATAAGAAAATAAATTTTATTTTGGAATATAAATATGAGGATACCTAGTTTATGGATGGAATATTATCAAGGATTAGGTTTTCCATTAATTAGTCACAATTATTGACTAAGGTTGATGCATAAGTAGTTGCACTATAGGTAGAGCAAATTTATTATTATGGAGACATTCCATCAACTAGATCTAAAATTGAGATGAAAATAGATGTTTTTATTAGGAATATGGATGAGCTTCATGAAATAAATAAACCCAAATTGGTCATATGGTTTATGGAGTGTGGTAAAGAAGGTAATCATAGGAATGATTGTCCTAAAATAAAAATAGAGTTATGTGACATATGTAGAGTAGCAGGACATGCAACATCAAAATGTCACCTATTATAGTAGTACATTCAAAAATCATAGAGCCTATATTGAAATTTTTGTAATTCAACAAATAATGATGAGAAGATTTTCAATTATCTATATGAACTAAAATAAGACATCAATAAGAACATATTCATAGTTTTAACCTTGTAGATGCCTACTATAATGCAAGGAATTCAGGGTCTAGAGGTATAAATATCTAGCGTGACATAAGGTGTTCCTGAGTGGATGCCTTCATCACCATAGTATCAAACCAAGGGTCTATATGAATGGATGTCTACATCTCCAAAATATTAGTACCAGTCATCATGGAACACTATAATTCCCAACCAAAATAATTAAATTGGGCTCCATCATCTCCTCAATGACAATATGGTAGATATGATGCCCAACAATAGTAGCAAGGGGGTTTTGATGGGAAAAAATCACAAGGTTAGGGTTTAAAATAAATGATAGGAGGATATAAAGGGGATACCATGGAGATCAAAATAATGATAATTGACAAGCTCATCATCCAATTTAGTGCTCTTTTTATGGAAAATATAATCACTTCACATGAAACTACCTGACTAATCCTCAAAGGTAGATATACTATGTCTACTATATAGTTTCAAGATAATACCATATTGAATATTTTAAAATTTTGGAGAAGCTAAGAAAAGATAAAGTTGTGGAAAATGTAAACATGATAAATTTGCAACATAAGGAAATTGTGTTCATACAAGCAGTTGTAAGGCAACAACACATAGAGAAAGGATTACCTCATTTAGGACATGATAAAAGAATAAAGAAGGTTCAACTAGATAAGTATCCTGACCCTAAAAAGGAAAAAGGATTAATGTACCAAGTATCCCAAGTTGTTCATAACATACAATAATAGGCTACATTTAAAGGTGATGCATATCAATTGATGCACAATTGTATGGATAGATTGTCCACATAATGAGGCTCAAGATGGAGTAGTAACTTCCTTGACTATCCTTTAAAAATATTAATCACGCTATAAAATTAATATATCTTACATTATATTAAAAATCTCTTACATAAATTGATGGAGCGTGCATATCAAGGTTAACAACATACTAAACAACTTATTTGGTATGTTAAAACTAAGAAGCCCTAGGATGTTGATTCCTACATGGATATTGAGATGGTAAGATATAAAGTACCTAAAATTTTATTTGATTTTGGAATCATAGTGAATATGATTCCTTGATCTACCTAGGAAGTTACTAGATGGCAAACACTTAGCTATAACTGGGCCACACTAAGCCTCATAGACTATGGTAGGGTAGATACTATCGATTGAATGGAAGATGTATAAATAAAAATGGATGACCTAAGTTGTCAAGGATATTTTGAATTGATTGACACAAAGATTGATTAAATGCACTATCTTGGTTTAATTGGTAAGAAGTGGGCCTATAATGGACAGATGACTATTAACACATTTCATAATCAATTAGAAGCACATCAAGGGGATATAATCATTATTACACCCTTTAATAAAGTAGATAAAAATCCATATATCATACCTAAATATTTAGATTTACTATATGCATATCGGGATAATAGATGGGTTGAGGTGAGTACAAAATATAATCCTAATGCCCTGTGAGCTACATAATATAAATTTTATCAACTAGGAATGCAAGCTCAATAATAGTTGTAAATAATTTAATAATGTGTTTACAGAACAGTGATAACAAAGACCCCAATTTTTTATTTTCAAATGGATGAATGCAAGTCACCTTCCATATGATCACCAACTAAGTCTAGAATGAATTTTTTGTATAAAGTAAGTTTCATAGATATGGAATACACAGAGCCAATAAAGGAATGTATTTTACCCTAAGATACTGCATCCTTAATTTGTGGTGACTTAGACACCTACATGCTAAATTGGTCAAGGGGAGATTATGAGGTATTCCTATAATGTGCATGGTATTTACCATATGACATCAAATGATACAATACTTTACAAATGATGACTTTAATCAATTTATTTTAAGGCTTGAATAGTATGTGCCAAACATAGATTAAAGGGTTGGTGTACTCAATTATGCATTAAAAGGAATTATTAAAACTTGGTGGGTAGTCCATAGGACAAATCACTTACCATGAGATGAGGCCTAAAAAATATCGTGTGCTCAATTTTAAATACCAAAAACTATCAGGGAATAATGGACCTTTTTCCAAGGACAATGCCCAAAAATACATTTGCAGAAGTGTGTGGATATATAGAATGTGCAAGGTGTAGAACCCAAATATTAGCTGCACGTCTTTAGATATAGCCTCATATTGATTCCAATAATTTAGTACATGCACCAATAATGCAGAGTGAGACAAAAAAATAGATGCAATTTTAAAAAGATTTCATTCATAATTTTATTTATGAGGATGAGAATCCTTTGGTGCAAAACACACTGTATAAGTTGAAAATATTTTTATCTTATGCATGAGCATAAGACTTAATTACTATGATAGACTCATCTTCATAACAATAAGTAGCTCAAGATTTGAATTTAGTTATCCAAAATTACAAATCAATCAAACAAAAAGAGCAGGTTTTTATCAAACCATGTAATAGGATTGTAGATGGTAAAGAATTGGTAGATTCAACTAATAGTGATGAGGACTTAGATTTGAATAGATTCTTTGAACTAGAGTGAGAAGTGGAGGAGCCTATATAAAGTTTAAAATCAAAATAAATATCAATAACTATGAAATATTAATATTCAAGAACATAAATGACATATAATAGTGAAAGCTTCCATTCCAAATGGTTCCAAAAAAAGATATTAGGCACCCTTAAAGTTGGTAGGAAATATTGGGATAGAAATGACATGAAAACTTATATCTTTGGGTGACTACTAGACATAGAATGAGACTTTAAAAGAATTAAAATTACTATGAGATTAATAGGATGTTTTTACAATGAAATTCATAGAAGTAAAAGGGGTAGACCATATATACAAAGGGAAATGCAACTGATCTATTAATTAATCTTAGCTTTGAGAAGATAAATCCTACTTATACATTTGATTGTTGATACATTAAATATTCGAGGGTCATGACCAAGATGGATTTTTCTAGACCTAAAAAAGGAATTTATTACCATAATAAAATCACTAGGGAGGTTCCAAATCCTACAGTCAAGAAAAACTATGCAATAACCCTAACTATGTCCAATGTTTTCCTATTCACAAATGTATATGCAAATCAAAGTAAAAATTTAATCTAAGTGCTCACCAAAGCTTATGGCACAAAAGTGGGGGTAATAAACATAAAAAGTAAACATGCATGGGAGATATATACTCACATCAATGTATAAGAAATCCTAATGTATGAGAGAGAAGTACAAATGCAAATCTATCTAGTCTTTAACAAAGGAGGAACAAAGTTAGGAATACTTACCTTTGAAGATGAACCTGATGAGCTTAAATCTCTCCCTTAGCCAAGGTGATTCAAAAGATGTTGTTTGTGGTATGTAAGGATAATAAGGATAAGTCAACTCTAGGATACACAACACTATCTATGCATCTAAAAGACTTATCCATAAGATAAGATCCATATCTCCAAAGAAAGTATGAAACCCTAAGCCTATGCTCCCTCATAGTATAATGGTGGATAAGTAGTTGAAAAAATATAATATTCTTCTTATTCTCTTCTCTTATAAATGATGAAATGGATGTGTATATATAGTTGAATCTAACCTTAAACCTTTCTAAAAGTTTAGCTAATAGGGGTCAACCCAATCAACTATGTATCGTTATTAATAAAAATAAATTAGGTCTTGGTCTAGGTTGGTTAGGGTTTGACCTAGACCCCTAAATGTGTTTTATCAATTAGAGTATAGGTTCGATGGGGCTAAAAATGTAATGTAAACTATTGGAAAAGGGTTTAGGCTTAAGGAAGGGCTAATGAAGGCAAAAAATGACTAGAGGATGTAAAAGAGGAGGCAAAACTTAGGGGATTGTTTTTAAGAGATGGTTGTATAGATAACAAGTGGTAGTATAGGGACAATAATATTGTGAAGCACCAATGGTCTATCGACCCCTTTCCCAATGTACCCCTTAATACATTCACTCATAGAGATTGAGACTCAATAGGTTCTTGCAAGAGAAAAAGCATTAGTTATAAAAATTGAAAATATTATGTGTATACATATTCCCCACTTGAAGCTCATCATGTATCACTTAGGTGCAACATGGGATGGTTCTCCAAGAAAATAACATAACAACACATAATGTTGAAGCTAAATAAAGCACAGTAAGGAGAAAATAAGATAAATGAAAGGACATAATTGAAAAACACATGCCTTTACTTACCTTAATATTGTAGATAAATAAGGAGATGCAAGAAATGTGAAGATGTCCAATGTAAATAAAATTAGGTAAATGTGTAAAAATGAGCAAAAAAGAGAAAGAAATAAAACTTTTACAACATATACATGTAATAGGTGAAATATTCTCTACAATGTCAAGATTATAGAACTTCTTATGATTCAGAAAAAGAGCTAGTAGAAATAAAGATATGATCAAAAGATGAAATTTAATGGTAAATATTTGATAGGTAATTTTTTTTGAATTATGAATATAAATAGGGTGAAAAATAATTCATTTTTTATTTTTATGATTATGAGAAAATAGAGCTCTGAGAGACCTAGTTTGAGACTAGAGATCCACCATGGTGAGGAGACAATACTTGAGATGGGGAGGATACATAATGGCCACATCGAGTGTAGCATAGGTAAGCAATTAGGATTTTCAAAATTTTGAGTATTTTTTTAAAAATTGAGCTAAAGATAGAAAATTGATTGGTAGGAAAAATATAGGCACCAAAATTAACCCTAAGTATTTTTTATGTAGACTAGGGGTATAAAAATATATTAGGTAGGAATAAGTTAGACTAACCTAAGGCATTTAATGTAAATGATAAAAAATTCACCACTGTGAAGGAACAAAGTTGACCAGGCTGACTTAGTTTGTAAGTCAAGCAGAGAGCAAGGGGTCAACTGCATACCATTAGGCTAATTTAGTACTCTAAAGAGTGGTTGACTGTGTAACTTAGTTTATAATGAGGAGAAGGTCGATTATATACTAGAGGGCTGATTTAGTTGGTAGAAGATGGATGATATAGTCTAAAAAATGAGGTTGACTATGTAACACAAGGTTAATTTAGTATGCTAAAACTAAAGGAGGGATGATTTAGTATAAAATAAGGTTGATCTAGTTTAAAATGATAAGAATTGATTTATTATCAAAGAAGGGGTATAGGGCCAATTTAGTATTAAATAGGCTGATTATGTAGGAAAATTAGAAACATAAGAAACTAAATCAAACCAAATTATTATGTAGTTAATTTTTGAATTTTTAAGAATTTATTTTGATTATTTATGACATGGAGATTTGATACATCCTTTGTTATTTGATATTTTTTAGAGACACAAAAGATATTAGCACCTAACAGATGCATTATGGCATCTAGACTTACTGGATTGGTTGAGTGATGTGGATAGATCATGACTTGTCATACAAGGATTTGGAGGTATCACGGAGATGAGGTAGATCCCATTGAGTTTTTATCTTGTTGTCACATTCCTTTAAGCATGGGAATGGTTGACCAACACTTTTTGAAGGGTGGTGGATGGGGATACCATTGAGGTGGGTTTCACACTAGAGGATGTCCACGTGTTTCTTGGAATACCTATAGGTGGGACACTGGTGATCACTGATTCACTGTAGGATCTAGAGGAGAGATGAACACTAGCCTAGTGGGTGACATGCTCAGATAAGATAGACCCTAGACTGAGGGTGAGTTTCTTTGACATATTTATTGTAAATATTATGGATATCTATAAGGTCATGATAAGATTTGTGATATCATGAATACTATTTCATAAGTCAGATGATAAGGTACCATTATACACGATAGCCTTGTGTTAGTCTATACTAGATTAGGGAGCACTCCATGATTTTAAGTCTATCATCTGGGTCCAAATCATGCATGATATATATGTGATGTTGTCTAGAGGGTATAAGACCATGGGTCCTATAGCTTTTTTGAGTGATTGGATATATGGGAGGTTCCCCATGTATCATCTAAATGGGTTGCCCCATGTGGTCAATGACAAGTTGCCTCAGGTCATGTAGTGGAGATAAGACCATCTAGCTTAGATAGTACCCCATGTGATAACTCTATAGATGATCACACAAGGAGATATTATGTTGTAAACATATATTCACATTGCTATTGTATGGTCTAGTTAGTTGATCATTGCTATATGATTGGCACAGGTATAGATCACATGCCACTATGCCTCATGGGTAAAGTTACATCTGATGGTATGATTTTTAGGATATTTCAAAATCCCATACTTAGTGGCCCCTCTAATAGTTCCTACTTATTGGGTATGACATGATAGAGATTTGAGGGTGAGAGGAGGAGGATTACCAATAGAGATACTAGTGATCAAGCCATGACATGCTAGACCATAGACTAGTTGTACATGATAGTAGGTGGGAATAGAGACAACAAGGGGAGACACCATGGAAATGGATCCTAACACATAGTAGGTGCTAAAAATAAAATAATAACAATGAACACCTTTGCCTCATTAGAGATGAAGGTGTTATTGGCCAAAGTAGACACAAGCAAGGGTTACATCATCTGAGGACACAATAACTAATCTATGACATAACTGGTCCATAGAGGCACCTTTGAGAAGAGGTTCATGACATCCTATAGTGGTGACTCTTGGTTTTGCATTAATGTGGAGGTGACCCAAAGAAGAGGTGCTCGATAAATAAGTAGAAGGAGAGAATGTGCTTGGTGGGTGAGAAAATGGAGAGATGGTGGTTGGTGACACCAACACTTATGACAAATTTTTTAATTTTAATTTTAATTTTTTGATATAGGATACTAGTTATATTGTTATTGAGGTAGATAGACATAATTTGAGATATATATGTGATCTAATGTCTATCTAGTTTTTAGTTTTGTAGATCTAAAAATGAATGAGTTTAGATTAGGAGCCCTGATAGTGGCTACACATCATGGCATTTTGTATGGGGTGATAACTCCATATGACCCTACCACTTTGGTTTTTCATGTGGTACTATCTTCCCCAACACATGCATGTTTGTTTAGACTAGTGGGGGAAGCCATGAGGTAGTTTTAAGCACATGAGGATGGACTATAGCCACTAGTAGGGGTGGAAGAGGTAGAGGCACAAGCTTGATAGGCCTTGGTGTAGGAGAGAGCAACACACATACACATACATACATATATTCACACACACACACACACACACACACACACACACACACACACACACACACACACACACACACACACACACACACACACACACACACACACACACACACATTTTGACATTGGTATTGAAGTCATGAGTTATACTTGGTTTTGGATGTTGTAGCATGGATACATTTCTTTCTATCACATGTATTTAGATTTTGTTGTATATGCTATGGGAAATATATGTTGAGTGTTTTATTTTTAGCATTATGTGATACACATGGATGGTTGAAAATAAAATGTCAAAAAGTACTACATGCTATATCATGATGGAAAATGTGTAATAACAAAAGACAAATAAATATAATAAACCAAAGATGGGAAAAAGGTGTAACAAATGCTTTTAAACCATGTAAAAGGTTTGCCCCAAGTTAAAACAAGTCAATTCACACAATATCATGTTGGGAAGTATGAAAATAATGTAGTAAAATAGAAAGCATAATTAAGGCCAATGGTATAAAAATAAAAACAATTAAGTCAATCAATCATACTAAATGATGTTTGGAGGTATAAAAAGAAAGACAAAACTGAAAAATGAAATTAAATTACTCATACTAATTCAAACTGGGAAGTATGATTTTTTTTAATAAAATGGTTGTAAGCATACATGCAATCAAAAAAGAAGAAGATAAAAGTGAAATATTAATTAATTAAGAATAAAACATATTAAATCAATATGGGAATCATGTCAATGATGTGTAACTCATAATAAATCACTGTTTATCTCAAATTTGACACCTGTAATTTTATTGTGATGTAGGTATTGGAATATTTTGTGAGGAAGGCCTTGGTCCTATCCATGGTCTTACACTACAAATCAAAAAGGGAACACCAATGAGGTGGAAACAACTATGGGAATGATTTTAAAAGGATGTTTGTAATGTAGTAATTTGTGAGGAAGGCATGGTCCTATGCATGGTATTATAATTCAACTCATAAAGGGAACTCCTAGGGGGAGTGATTAGTTAACAAAACAACATTTCTCAAGGGGAAATATTAGAAATATTGTAAAAGAAAGAGGGAATATAAAAATCATAATGTAGGCATATAGGAGAAGACCTTAGGAAACATGAGGCACACTAAGTACACATTAAAGACACTAAGTGGTTAGTGACCATCAAAATACAAAGGATACCCATTTACAATAAGTGCAAAGATGTATAGGTAAATAAGTGAGATAATAAGATAGAATCATGTTGGTTATATGAAAAATAAAAGTAAAATGGACCTACCTTCCCACAACATGTTCCCCATTCCTCAATACCTCTTATAGAGTTTTCAATCTACTGTGAAGATTGGGTACTTATATGACAAAGTAGGTAGCACTAAAAGATTTTTTAATTCTCCTTTCCAAATCTACTGGCCTACCATACTTGAATGGACCTCAACTCTATCATAAGGCCAAATTTAGAGTTTGATATTTGATTAGAAAAAGGATACATGTTATGAATCATGTCTTTTAGTGTGATGTGACTTTGAGAATTGGTATGTTGCCTTTTGTGTCATTGCCTTTTGTTTGAATGATTTGGTTTTTAAATTTTATAGATTTTAAAATTCCTCTTCCATACAGATTTGGAATAACCAACATGAGGGATGAAAGTGATACACATGAATGAGCTTTAAACTTTGGATAAAGAAAGCTAAGTATCCAAAGACATGATTGACTAAAAACTTAAGCTTGACTATGAACTAATATGTTATCTCAAGTTTTAACCATGTGTATGCTTAGTTTGTGAAAGGGAATAAGGGAATAATGGATATCCAAAGTAGATTGATAAAAATAGGATTACAATGAGATGACTTATTTTCTAATTGATCACATGGTAAAGAAGGATTACTATGGGGACAAAGGTTGGTATAACTAAGTCACAATATTAATTATCTATGTTGGTGAGATAATGTAACAAACAAACATGAAAAAAGGCAAAGACATGCATGAAAAGAAATGAACTCATAAATATAAGCATGTAATCATGAAAAGCATGAAAATAATCCATAAGAGAAAATGAAAGAAATGAAACCATAGACAACATATAATGCAAAATATAAATATCCATGTGAAAGAGATAAGTGAATCCAAATTTGACACATAGTCAAATGATATAAGATATATATAAAAGTGGATCACAATTCAAAATTAAAAGAATAATAAAGAGTGAAAGAAAACCATGCTATGTCCATAAATACTAGTAAATCTATCCACAAATATTATCCATAACATATGATATATCTCTATGAAGCTAGATCCTAACTATAGTGAGAGTCTCATTGATCTTCAAGGAAAGCTGTGAAAAGACCTATATTTGAATCTACTCTAAAAAATGTAGGTATAAATGAAAGATCATGCTCATGAGGGATATTGTGCATATAATACTTAGGAAGAGGAATAAGAGTGGTATTTGTGGGATAATAAGAGGCCACCAA
Source organism: Torreya grandis (assembly GCA_037957365.1). NCBI lineage: Eukaryota > Viridiplantae > Streptophyta > Pinopsida > Cupressales > Taxaceae > Torreya > Torreya grandis. The sequence goes on along the minus strand of JARHVA010005475.1, from coordinate 225,513 downwards.
TGGGGAAGGGTCCATGGGTGGAGAAGGGAACATGGTGGAAGAACCATAGTTGGAGAAGGGACTATGGGTGGAGGAACCATAGGTGGAGAAGGGACCATGGTGAAAGAAAGAGGAGCCTTATTACATGGGTGACCTATGGGAGGAGGAATGTCATGAACATGAATGGTCAAAAGGTGATCCTAAAGATGCTAATGGAGGATGTAATTATGATTAATGTGATGGGTACCAAATTGGTGCTAAAGATAATATACCTCTCCATATTTTGGAATATACTTAGGTAATAACTTAGGAGGAGGTATATCCTTGTCTGTAGGCTAAACAAAGGTGGGACATAATGTGTTGATATATTGTCAAAGTTTTCAAAAATGGGTAGAATAATGATTATCTATACCATATAAGTAACATATACACTTATTAGTAGACTTTGGGGGTCTACTAACAAAAGGAGTGGAAGTAGAAGCTAGGGAAGTCTGGTATAACTAGTAGTCTCTAGTCCAACGACTAACAACTTTGTGAATATCATAGTAAGGTTGATCGACCTAATAGGTGGGCAATGGATCAAGTTGTGATAAAGGAAATAGACCATTTCCAAAGGAAGGTAGGGCTAGTGTAGAGACTGGGCTAGGTTCATTTGAAGGAGAAACATAATCAAATAAATGATGAGGCTCAACTAAATGTAGAATGGGAGTAGGATCTAGACTATGCTTAGTCGAGGGAGAATCAAGATGTGCAAAGGATTAAGGAGGCGTTGAGGTCAACATACCCCCATTTCTAAAAAATAGGGATGCTTATGATTATTTTGAACCTTAACACTAAAATCTTGATATTCTACTCTTTATTATGATTTGAAGATCATCTATGCTTTATGAAACTAGCCCATTTGTTCATAGTTTTATTTGAAACTTGCCTAATGTTGCTAATAGTTGATACTCACATCTTAAGTTGTAGGTTTCATGGAGTTTCTAATGGATCATGGTTAAAATTTATAGATTAACCATATTCAAACTTTTTATAATCTTGAATTTATGGTAGCTCATAGTTAGATTCATGTGATAAAACCCTCCTTTAATAAACCCTAGCCCAAACCTTTGATTCAAATTTTGGTGGGAACAAATTTGGTGGGAATATTTTGAATCAACTTTGGACTTAAGACTAATTTTTATGCTAAGGCTTGGTCATGTTTTTCAACATGAACAATCCTTAGCCTAAAAATCATGTTTAGTCCCCTTTTATTTTCCCCTTTTCGTTCCTTGTGCTTCTAACATGGTCTAATTTTTATGCTAACAGGGTCCTTTATTTTAGCATGGTCCCCTTTTTTTATATGCTTAGCTTAAATTTTTAACCCTAAGGCCCTGTTCGTATTTTATCAACATGAACAAGACCTTAGTTTTAAAGCTTTAGCCTAAGTCCCTATATTTATACATGTCCTAACTTAATCACCTTAATTATTTGCAAATCCAAAGGACCTCACTTCACCACAAAGAATGATCTAATGAAGCATAAGAAGCATGAAAAAATCCAAGCTTTGATCCATTAGAACAATCACATAAGATCACCAAGATCATGATCAATGATCCACACTTAAGTAGGACTGAGGATCAGATAGCGTGAAATCATAGTTAAAGCTAAAGGGCTCCTTTTTTTGAACATTATCTTAGCCTAAGTTTACCCTAAGGTCTCATTGTAATTATTAATACAATGAAACCTTAGGATAAAACTTATGCTATGACTTCAATATACAAAAGGAGCCAATCAAGTGTAAGCATCTGGATCAAGATCGATGATTTGTGGCTACTCATACAAAAATGATCCAATGGAGTAAATGTGGTGCTAAAAAGTCAAAAGCCTAGGGAGCCCCCTAGAGTTATCACGTGGAATTCCCATATTCAATCTTGATAATAAAGGGTCCCATACATTAAAAATGAACCAATGACATGCATCTGCTCAGATTGAGATTGAAAATCTATGCTTCATCATGGAGATTGATCTAATGGAGCATATCAAATCCAAGGTGTAAAGACCAAAAGGGTTTCATGAGATTAAAATTGACATTCTTGTGACCATCATTTGACATCTGTGAGGCCATCAATGACGTCTTTGAGACCATCAACTTTAAGCCCATCAAACCTAATGATCCACTAACTTAAAATTGATGTTATCACAACCATCATTTGACATTTTTGAGGTTGTCATTAACATCCATGAGACCATCAAATTTAAGTTATTAAATTATTTTTCTTAGACATAGGGATATGCTTCAAAATGTTGATAAAATCTTACAGCTTGCATTGCAGATCCATGGGACTGCTCAAAAGACATTCAAACACTGAGGATCTTCAAACTTAAAATAATAAAATGATCTTGTGGTCTAAATATATGAAGACATGGACTTAGTCTTAGTCTATTTCCTAAGGTTCCAATTATGTTTGTTTGATTGCAATAAACCTTAGGCTAGAGAATTATATTAAGCCTTATGTTAAAAGGTCCTTGTGACATAAAGCTTAACTTTAAATAATTTATCCTAAGGTTTCCTCATGTTTATTAATATGGTAAAACCCTAGGTTAAAACCTAGCATTTGGTCCTTATATTATTTGGTCCCTTTGGACATGTTATAATAACTTAGCATAAATATTTTATCCTAAAATATATGTCATGTTTATTAACACAACATAAAACTTAGCTTAAAATACTAAGCTTAGGTCCCCTTTCTATGCATTCTGAAAACTTAGGCTAAGATACTTTAGCCTAAATTTTATAATGTGTTTATTAAACATGAAATAAAACTTAGGCTAAAGTATTTTAGCCTAAGTTTTCAGAATGCATATAAAGGGGACCTAAGATAAATATTTTAATCTAAGGTTTGTGTTGTGTTAATAAACATGACATATAGTTTAGGATAAAATATCTATGCTTAGTTATTAGAACATGTCCAAAGGGACCAAATAATATAAGGACCAAATGCTAGGTTTTAACCTAGGGTTTTACCATATTAATAAACATGAGGAAACCTTAGGCTAAACTATTTAAATTTAAGATTTATGTCACAAGGACCTTTTAACATAAGGATTAATATAATTCTCTAGCCTAAGGTTTATTGTAATCAAACAAACATAATTGGAAACTTAGGAAATAGACTAAGACTAAGTCCATGTCTTCATATATTTAGACCACAAGATCATTTTATTATTTGAAGTTAAAAGATCCTAAGTGTTTGAATGTATTTTGAGGGGTCCCATTGATTTGTAATGCAAGTTGTAAGATTTTATCAACATTTTGAAGCATATCCCTATGTCTACGCAAGATAATCGATTAACTTAAATTTGATGGTCTCATGGATGTTAATGACAACATCATGAATGTCAAATGATGGTTGTGATAACATCAATTTTAAGTTAGTGGTTCATTAGGTTTGATGGGATTAAAGTTGATGGTCTCAAAGACGTCAATGATGACCTCACATATGTCAAATGATGGTCACGAGAATGTCAATTTTAATCTCATGAAACCCTTTTGGTCCATACACCTTGGATTTTTTAGCCTAAAGTTTATAACATGTTTATTAAACATGAAATAAAACTTAGGTTAAAGTATTTAAGCCTAAGTCCCTTCTTATATCACAATACTGATTAGAGTTCTTGCCCTTTTACAAGATCAACAACCCATGCTTCATCATAGAGATTGATCAAATGGAGAAAAAGACCTGATGAATCTAAGGCATTTGATCCATTAGACCAATCATGTACATCCATTCAAATTAAGATCAATGGTCTAAATTTGCTCATGAGTGGATGATCAAATAGAGTGCAGCTATTCAAGACTTTTCAATGAAACTCTGATGGACCATAGGATCAACATATGGAAAGTATGCATTCACTACACAAAATGTAGAGCCTAGAAGGCCTGTGAAAGTGCCAAGTGTCACAACCATAGGTGTTGATATAAAATAACCAATGACTCTTAAGCCCCATGATCATGATCAATGGTCTGCATTGATCCATAAAAAAATATCTAATAATGCAAAGGAAAGTTATATTTTCAAAAGACAATGGCTAGTCCCTCAAGACATTTATGAAAAATGCCACAAAATTTGTCAAATGGATGCCACATGGGAACCATGCAAGAATAAAAATAAAAAATTAAATATTTTTTGTGCTTGAAAAGGCAAAGGTATAAAGGTTTGGGTCTCAATCCAATCTGAGACATGAATGAGCCTAAGTCTGAATTGCCATTACCATTAATGCTTCAGACCAGCCCTAAACATCTATAAAATCCCTAATTTAAGCTTGAATTAATCATAATTAAACTGAGAGAGCTCAATCTAAATTTGAGTGAGAGTGAATTGACCCAGAGGATACTTACAATTCATTTGGTAAGAAATTACAATTTTGACAATCATGGCATCTTGTAGACAATAATAAAGGGATAAGATATAATATACTTGACCTTAAAAAATGAGGGGAGAGTTTTTAAGGACACAGACCTAGATACTACAACATTGAACAATGGGAATACAAATGGTCTGAACTCTTTTAGTCCATCAAAGAGATGCAAGATCTTACTAGGGAGGAACAAAATAATGTAACCATCCTCTAGAGATATAATGACCTAGTCATTGTCTAGATGACTGGCCTACACTATGCTACTACCAAGCCTGATGTATTACACTACATTGATGTCCTTGCTCCTCTTTTCTAGGATTGTAAAATTGAGAATGATTGGATTGTGCATGAGCATAAATTTAAGAAATTAGCTTACATTTCCCCTCTATATTTTGAGAACTATTATAAATTATGTAAGCCTTAAATAAACTTGCCCACCCCTAAAAATTGGATTGGAGAGTATAACTTGAACACAATCCTGGCCCCATGGTTGCTTACTAGGAACCAAATGATCTAGGACCCTATATGAAAAAGATAAATTATCCAATTTAGGAAGGGGAATAGGATAGTAATGACCTTACTAAATAGGTTATGCAGATCCCCCTTCACCACACATATTGATAAAGTTTGGGTGTCTTATGTTTACTTCATGGTTGATAAGGGACTCACTCTCCCACTGGGTGAGATGATCAATATCCATTTGAAAACACAATTCATAGACATTAAGAAGAAAATAGGAAAACACTTTTACATGATGTCCTATTTTCTTGATGCCCTTTCAGCCTCCACCTAGATCCCCGACATTAAGAATTGGTCACTTAATGGAAGACCCACTATCTCCCATCATTACTTCAATCTCCACATATTCAAATATAGACATAACATGCAATTAATCTATGATTGTGTTTATCTAGCCCTAGTGGAAGCCATCATAGGAATCCCCATGAGTAGGGTCAGCCCATTGATTAAGAAATATGTGGAATTGATAGGGGACATATGGTTCTACCCTGACTGCATAATAATAAGGATAGAAGGGACTTTGACACAACCCTTCAGGTTACCCATCTATGTGTCACCCAAGCTAGTAGAACAAGAAGTGGATTACCAACTTCTTCATATTATAGATGGATTTTGCAAGAAGAAAAGGAAATTACTCCCCCATCATTTTCATTTGATAATAAACATAACTATGTTGGAAAATTAGGAGCATGTAAATGTTATTTCCAGACACAACAACTCCTTCAACCTGTAGAAATATGATTTGAGGCAATAGGACCCTAATGGGGTGATCACCAAATATTTGAAGTCCAAAACCATAAACAAGACATATGAGCACCAACCCAATGTCCATGATCCATTCTACGTCAGGGCCTCTAGTTTCCTAGAGGTATTAGCTAGATTGAAAAGGCATAACATCAAGTTTTAGGCTAGATTGGCTAAGGGATATGGCAAACCATCAGGTGATATATGGAAAATAGGGCCCCTATAGAAACAATTATTTCTTGGACCCTCTTTTAGGTCCCCTCTAGAGTAACCACTGTAACAACCCTAGGCACAAGAGACACAAGGGCTTGGTAAAGAAAAACTATAGGAGATACCTAGGGAAGGATAATATTTAGCCTCACCTAAAAGGTTAGAATCTCTAGTAGAATACCTATATATGAATGAATTGGAACTTAATGAAATAGTAGGGGATGTACTCAAGGTGCTTGCTGAATCTTATAAGTCAAAAAAAGAAGAGGAATAAACTGAGGAACCCCATTCCCAAGCTAAAGAAGTTTAATAAGATAGGGGAAAGAGGTTGCTTTGGACCTAGTTCTAATAGCACCCCCACACAAAAAGAAAGTAGAATTGGCATTGGTCCTAGTTGGGAGAAATAAGCCCAAGTTGACCTTCACCACCCCATGAGTGAGGTTAACTTATTCATTGATGAATACCCCATTCATGGACCCATTATCCCTGAATGGTTTGTTTATGGAAAAATGTAGAAAATTCCCACTTTATCTCAATCCTAGGCCTTGATGCAAATAATTCAAATTAATGTTCATGAAGAAATCAAGCCATGTATATTGGATTTAATGAAAGAAGAGGAAGAGACAATATTAGTTTCCATAATAGGAATAAGTGGCACTCAATTGGGCACTCCAAGAGCCTTGAGCAACACATAGGTGGAGTCTCTTGAGCCTCTTAAGATCACAAAATCATCAACCAATGTATAATTCAATATAAAAATAGTAGTATTGGAGGGGGTGACAACTAAGAAGCCCATGGTTAGAGGTGAGGAATTCAACTTTCAAAGAGTTGAGACCTTTGTTGGTCTAACCCCTATTGGAGGTCAGAATCTTGGTGATCATCCTATCCATTTGGAGGATATAGAAGGATTGGTTGAGGCTCATTCAACTCAAATTAAAGCAAGCATCAAGGGTATGAATCAGAAGATACATAACCTGGAAAAAGAAAAGGAGAATCTAGAGACATTATCTATCTTATCAGTCCTTAGGGAAATAATAAAGATGTTTGAGGCATCCTTATTTGATATGTTTGACTCCTTAAAGTTAATGAAGCTGAGGCAAGATGCATTTATCCAATAGAGTGAGATAACAAAAGGATTGGTGGCCTAGTGGAAAGATACAAATGATAAAATAAGAGATCTTATCAACATACTGATTAAGGTAAGGATTTCTAGATTCAAAACCATTATCCTAGCCCACTTGAATGTAATATTAGGAATAGTTGTTGATAAAATCTAAAGTTTAAGTGCTTGGTTAAAGAGTGTAGATAGACTCTTGAGGGATGATGAGGAGCTAATATACAGGGTCAAGAAACTCCTTGGAACCATATTAGCTAACCCTATAAAGTCTAGTGCCCTGGGCATCATTGATGATGAAGAATACAAGCACAAAGCCACCTTGGTGATGTAAGAGGGGAAGAGCAAATGCTAGGGCCAATTAGGGACTGATAAAAATAAAATCATCGACATGATCTTCCTTACTAAGGAAAAGATTACATAAGCCATGAACATAAAAGAGGCTATGACATGGAATGATAGGGAATTTAATGACTCAGTTGATGAAAAAGATGTTTGTTTCTTGAAGATACATGTTGATTTGGATCTTGTCAAAGAGTAACATCAGAGAGTTATGGAGTTTCTCAAGGAATAACAAGGGAGACCTTCAGCACAGGGCCCACTGATTAATTAATATTCCATATTGTAAAGCATTATAATATTTGAACATGGAATATTTATTTGTAAAGACATATGCTAGTTTGTTAGCATATTTTCTTATAGGTTAGTCTGTTTGGGAAAGAGAAATGTTTTCTAGAATTATAAAAAAGGATAATTGTCCTTATCTTTATACATGTGTAATCTTATGACTGATTGATATACTACTTGAGTCTTATATAAAAGGTAGTATTACCATTTTGTAAAGGGAGAGTTTTGAGATAAAACTTGTATACTATTTGAGTAATTAATATAAGAAAGGTATAATTAAAAGTTTTTCCAAGTTTGTTTGTATCAATTTTTGCCTGGTTTCTCTCTCAATTTCTCATTCTAAGTTTTGAATTTAAATGATTTTCATAAATTTTGAATGTGCATCTTTGATACAGTGTCACTAATTTGTGCTGAAGCTAGATTAGTTGAATGTTCTTAGACATTGTTTCATTTTATTTTCTCTACATTAGGATCTACAAATTCTATTTGAATGCAATAGTAAACTTTTAAAACAAAGTTAATTCATACTTATATTCTTTCATGTTTTTTCCTTAAACATTTGCCTGATATATGTTATGATTTGAGTATTTCCTACTTTACATTATATATTGGTTAAAAGCATGTTCAGATGAAATTAGAACCTTGTCATGATGTTTAAATCAAGGATCAATAATCACACACTTTATTTCTACCCTATCCTTACTTTTGCTTCTTTCTTTGATCAAATCACTTTAGTTTATATCTCATTGTATATTGATCTAGAATAGTCTTTAGTGGATAAATTTGATCATAATTCACTAAGATTATCAAAGGTACTTTAAAATTCACAAGGACCATGGTGGTTCCCAACCATGAATTAATATAAATTTATGGAATAGTTTAATTTGCTTGGCCTCTATTTCACCATAGGTAACTAGATTACCAAAAACCTACTACTCATGCCATGAATTCCTAGAATTCTAAAATGAGAAGTTTTATTTAAACACTAAGAGCACCTGTGATACCCATAAAGGCATAAAAAATATGAGCTCTATTAGTGCTAGAAGGAGGGTCATGAATTTGTTGAACCTTTGTTAATTTTGGCTTGTTTTGATCAAAGATTGATGTTATCTTTGTAATTTTGCATAAAGCATTGCTTATAAGCATACATATCACCAATATTTGTGGTCTTTGACCCATATTTTTGATTATTTTAGACAAATATCAAGGTTATTTGAGGTTAGATGCTTGATTCTGGTAAATGTAGCTTAAGATCTAAGGATCTATAGTATTTGAGGTTAGAATAGCTTGTTTTGGTCAAAGATTGGTGTATCTTTCACAAATTTGAGTTCATTTGAGCTTAAAATTTTAAGGGTTAACCATATTTGCATAATTGGACACATATTTTATCTAAATTAGTTAAAATTTAATTCCCTTTATTGTTATTTACATAAATCTTTAAAAAATTAGCTTAATGTGCAAATCTAAGTCCTGTTCTTTATAAAGGTTGGTTTAACACATCATATCTCAAACCAAGTCCAAAGTCCTCAAGTTGGAACTACCAAAGATCTAGAATAGATCACATTTAGAGACAAGAGAGCCTCTACTTGAGTTGGAAGTCCATAGGAGAGCCATGAGGGACAAAGGTAGACACATGCGTCCAAAGTCTTTGCCAACTTTACCACTCCAAGGTACTCCTACATTCAACCTTCATCAATGTATGGATTGGTTAATAATTTAACATATCAATGTATAAGGTTAAATCCATGACCTCCCTCACAATCCTAAAAAGTATTTTCCAACTTTTAGTCTTAGTGGTATTATAATAATAAAAGAACATGTTAAATCATTTAAGGATGCATTAAGATTGTTAAATGTAGTTCATGAGGATGTAGCATGTAGGTTTTTCCATTTCACATTCAAATATGATACATATGAGTGGTTCTTAAACCTTCCTAATGATATCATCACCACCTAGGATGAATTTAATAACATCTTCATTGACTAGTTTGGTAAGATCATCAACCCCTATGTCCAGTACCAATAATTTACCACCCTAAAAAGTGATGCTAGTGAACCTATAAGAGCTTTAAATGTTAGTTTATAAAATATTTAAAATAGAACCATTGACCCTTTAAAATTTATTAGGTATTGGCCTTGAAAATCTATAAAGAGGCCCTTGATCCTGTGACCTTAGTATTCATCAAGAGGGCTGTAGGTCCAAGGAACACACTAGCTTTAGTTTATGCTAAGGATATGATCATTATTGACCAAATATAACATTAAGGAAAAATGGCCTAATTTTTTCCTAGTGTCAATCCACATATGCCTACCTTGAATGTATTTCCTACTAATAACCAAAATGTGCTTGCTCTTAACTAGATCCCAAATCTGTACCAATTGCCTCTAAGACATGTTACTCATAACCAAAATTTGGGGTTCATGAACCACACTGATAATAATGGATCTAATGCAACTGATCAAAGGACCTTGGTACCATCCACCAGTGCTAATAGAAACCAAGTTCATAATTCATAAGCCCCCAAAAGTGAGAATGAGTCCATTCTAAAAATGGTCCAAAAACTAAGCACTAACTTCTTGTAGCTAAAAAAACAAGTTGGTAATACTGGAGAAACTTTTGGTAGGAACTTCACTTTCCAAAGATTCAATATGCTGAATAATGGGTTCAATAATGATAGTTTCCACAACAATAAGAATGGTGAGCCATCTTCTAAAAAGAAGACTATGGAATTAATCTTATTGGCATCGATTTTCTTGATTATTGTAGAGTCTATTATATTGCTAAGCATGGTGAGATTGATTACATTAAATTATATAAAGCTTTTGAGGCATTTCAAGAAGAGTTGGACACTTTTGAGGTAGTGCCTAATAAAGATAATAGTGTAGGTACTTTAGGATCCAAGCCTACTGACCAGACCTTCATGGTGGAGATGTTTGATTTCCCCTTCCAAGAAGACAATGAGCTTGATTATGTTCCTGAAGAAGTTCATGCCTTCTAGTAGTTATTAAATAAGACATATCCTCTAAGGAATAGAGAATAGAGGTAGCATTTTACTACTTATACTCCTCCAAACAACTTTGGTGCTCCTCTAGATACCACTTCACACAATAATCCAAAGCCTCTAAAGGGAAGTACTCCTAAGCCTAGTGTTGATGCTTCTAATTATTCCAATGGGACTGGTTATAACATTATAAAGGACATGAATAAAATTAATTTTATTATTACCTTACATGAATTGACACAAATCATAGAACAAAGAGATCTATTGTTGGAATCCTCGTCTAAAAAATCTAGAAAAATATCCAAGATTGATAATGTAAATGTAGCCATGTATAAAGCTAAAATAGAGTCCCCACCCTTCTTACTTATAGTTAGAATGCTTAGTAAAAACTTGCATAACTATTATTTATATTTTGGTGCCTCTACAAATGTTATGCCTATAGGTGTTTGTAAGCAACTTGGTTTGACCCCCATTAATTTTGATAGGGTTATCACCCAATTAGATAAGTCTAGGGTTAAGGTGATTGGAGAATTTTTAAATGCTGATATGCAATTAGCTTCTAAGCCAAGGGTCCAACAATTTATAGATATTGAAGTGGTAGATATCCTTGATGTATATAGACTAATTTTAACAAGAGAATGGACCAAGGATTTAAATGGATATATGTCTACTGATTGTTCACACCTGTGGCCATCTTGGAAGGGAGTTCCCAACCAAATCAAAGTTGAAAGGGAGCCAAAGACAAAACATATGATTACTAAGTATAATGCTGTTGATGAAAGGGTCAACATAATTGATTCTGATTTAGGTGTTTTCACTCTAGAAACTACCAATGTTTGTGATCCTAAAACTTCTAATGTTGTGCCTAGGCTATGAAAGTTGAATTTTGATGGGGCTAGGTGTAAAGATGGATCTAGAGTAGGAATTGTTCTAACTGACCCTATTGGTAAGAAGTATCATGCTTCTTATAGACTCTAGTTTCCTTGTACCAATAACCTTATAGAATATGAAGCCCTCATCTTATGTTTATAATTTTACATCAAAAACAAAGTCAAAGAACTATTAGTTTATGGTGAATCAAAACTAGTGGTAAATCAAGTGAGAAGTAAGTATCAATACAAACTATCATACCTTAAGAGGTATAAGTTTAGAGTCTAGGATCTAGGGGAATCTTTTGATGCCTTCAATATTATTTTTATCCCAAGGGAAGAAAATAAATCTATTGATGAGTTCGCCTCTGCTACAAATAATCTCATGCCTGACCAAGATTCACCCAACTTTAATATTGATCTCATACCTTACCCTTCTATCTCAGACAATGTGAACCATCTACAGGTCTTTAGAGATGACCAATAGATCCTAAACTTCATGACTAGTGTAGGAACATTTAAGGCTCAGATCATTGATGAGGCTGATGAGAATGAGTTTAGAGAAGGAAAGTTTAATGGAAAAGTCATTTAGTTAAATGAAAAAAAAATCCCTAAATGGATGATTGCCTTAAAAAGGTTGTTTGATTAAGATAAGCTAGCTGAAGATTTTAAGGTTCCCAATGTAAGTGGGAAGGACTACAATGCTATGCATCTTGGCCCCCAAGATCAACCTCAACTGGTTAACATTGGAAAGGCCTACACTGGTGCTAAAAATAAGAGAGCCAAAGAGATGTTAACAAAATACAAAGATGTCATAGCTTGGTATTATGATGACTTGAATATCTTTGACCGAAAAGTCATCACCCATACTATACCTCTCAAAGAAAGTTGTAAACCTTTCAAGTAGAAATAAACAATTGTGAACCCTATCTTGGAACCCATGATATTCAAAGAGGTCAAGAGACTATTAGATGCTAGGATTGTATTTCCCATTAGGCATTCTACCTAGGTGGCCAATTTGGTGCCAGTCAAAAAGAAGAATGGTGAGATTAAATTATGTATTGACTTTAGAAATCTGTAAAGCATCTAAAAATGATAATTATCCTCTTCCCTCTTTTGACTAGGTAATACAAATTGTTTCAGGTTCAACCATGATGTCCTTTCTTGATGGTTTTTTAAGATATAACCAGGTACTAATTGATAAAGAAGATAGAATTAAGACAAATTTCATAACTAAGTGGGGCACCTTTGTATATAAGAGGATGATTTTGGGATTGATAAGCATAGGATCCACTTTTGAAAGGGCCATGGACCATGCCTTCCAAGGCCTGATTGGTAAATGCATCATAATTTACATGGATGATCTAACTATTTTCTCCAAGAATAGGGAAGACCATTTCATGCATCTACAACAAGTATTTGAAAGGTACAAAAGGTATGGGATATCCCTTAGCCCTAATAAGAGTATGTTTTGTGTCATTGAGGGTAAACTATTAGGCCATGTTATCACTAAAAATAAAATTTCCATTGATCCTGAAAGAGTGGAAGCCATTTCCAAGATAGAGCCTCCCAATAGTAAAAAAGAATTGAAATCATTTTTTGGCATGATAAAATTTATAAGAAAGTTCATCTTTAGCTTTGCAAATATTGTCAAACCATTGAATTATATGTTGAAGAAGGATGCTAAAGCCTCATGTAATGAGGAATCCAAGAAGGCCTTTGAAGACATCAAAAGTGCAATAAGCCAGGCTCCAGTCTTAATAAGTCCAAATTTTTCAAAGGACTTTTAACTCTACTCTTTCTCCTCTAATCACACTATTTATACTATTTTAACTTAGAAAATAGAATTATCTAACCATCCAATTAATTTTATGAGCACTAATTTAAAGAATGCTAAGTTAAATTACCCTTTGATTGATAAACAAGCCTTTACATTAGTTAAAGCTATCAATAAATGTAGGCATTACATTCTTAAGAAAAAAGTGCATGTTATTGTACCAGACCTAGCCACTAAGCTAATGCTAAGCCAATGTGATCTTGGAGAGTGAAGAGGTAAGTGGCTGTCTATTCTCTAAGAATATGACAGAAATGAAAACTAAAAAATTAGTAAGTTGTTAAGGTCTGATTCAAATGATTACCAATACTATCCCTAAGCTAAGTATTATACAAGTTAATCATTGAATCTTCCAAGATAATGAATGGTATGACTCCATTATTCACTTGCTAATTAATGACACTTGTCTTGAAGGGCTAACCAGGGAGCAAAGAAGAGCTTTAAAACTCAAGACAACTCACTAATTCATAAAAAATGGGATCCTATACCAAAATAACTATGGAGTATATCTGAGATGTGTTTTCAAGGAGGAATCCACTGAGGTATAAGCACTTTCCATGAAAATCTAGGATGTGGGCATCCATCAGGAAGAAAAACAACCCATAAAATCCTCAGGGTTAGCTAATATTGGACCACCATCTTTAAAGATTCTCATAAGCATGTAAGAGAATATCATTCATGCTAGATATTCAACACTAATGAGCTAAAGGTAGTAATGCATTTACAACCAACCATGATTGACAAACCCTTTACCTAGTGGTGGTTGGACTTTATAGGGTAATCAACCTTGATTCATCAAAAGGTCACAAGTATGTTTTAATAATTACTGACTATTACACAAGGTGAAGTAAAGTGGTAGCCAACAAGAAATGTAGAATAAAAGAAGTGAGAAAGTTTTTAGAAGAAAGCATATGCACCAAATTTAGGACTCTAGTCTCTTTGGTATATGACAATGGGTTAGAATTCACATCCATATAAATGACAGAGTGGGCATATGACACCAACATTATTCTCAAGTTTTCATTTAATCATTATCCTCAAGGTAATGGAGTATCTAAGTCAAAGAATAAAAACTTGATGAAAACCATTAATAAGTCTACTATAGACAAACCTAGAACATGGCATAAGATTCTTAAGTATGCCCTTTAGGTAGATAGAACATGATTCAAGTAGACTCTTAAAGCAGCTCCCTTTTTACTAGTATATGGCTAAGAGCCTATATCCCCCATCACACTGAAGCTTCCAACCTACAAGTTTATGCAAGATTATATAGAGGAAGATCGATAATTTTAAAACTCAAGGCTATTGGACATTATCTAGATGAAAGATGCATGAGAAAAGAATTTTGATAAATTTAGTAGACATCAAACTATAGTAAAGAGGTGGTTTGACAAGAGATCAGAGTTAAAGGTATTCAAACAAGAGACTTGGTTCTTATTTGGGATAAAGCATATGATCCCAAAGGCAAACATGGCAAGTTCACACATCTATGGATTGGCACCTATCAGATTATAGATACACTTGGAGATAACACCTTAAAACTCAAATATCTACAAGGAGAACAGTTCACACTACCCACTAATGGACAATATCTCAAGCATTACTTCACTTCTACTCCTTTAGGGGTCTTCATGGAGTAAATCTATAAGATAACTAGAGTTAGTGTAGGTAGGCTAGTTAGTTTCATTCATATTTTTCTTTTCTATCCCTTGTTTGTACATAAGCATGCATATATTTATTTGCTTCCCTTTTGATTCCTACTTTGTTGCTTTTCTATGTGTGTTTATTTCTTGTTCATTTATTCCTTGCTCCTAATAAGTCCTTCTAGAAAACCCTTTATTCAAAGTTACTTAGTTTGCTTTAAAATCCAAAAATTTAGAAATGCCGGTATTAACCACATACATATGTTGACCATGGATTTTAGATAGAAACTTGATTATGCTTTTAAGAAACTAGGAAGGACCCAAGAATAGGTTAACCATTCTATGAGACCTTAAACATTGTCTTGACCTTAACCTGGTTTTAAGAAGAATTACACATTTTAAAGGAAAGCTCAATCTATTAAGGTAAAATCATGCTTGCACTTAACAAACATCCTATCTTGGGATAAAGGTTGCAATCATAGATGATTATCTGAGGTTCAAATACTTGACCAAATCATTAAACCTTACTACACTAGTTCCCAACCCTTATTGAAAGCCTAAAAGGCCCAAAAATACAAAAAGATAAGAACTTACTACAAAATCAAAAGATTTTCAAGCAAAGGTGATTTTGGCAATCTCCACCAAGGATATAGATGCCTAGATGGTAGTGGAGCAAGGCCATGAGTGGAAATAAAGGTATTTATATCATGGATATGGATTCTTGGCTACCATTAGAGCAATGCCCAAGCCTTATTTGAACTAGAAGCATGGTTCTTAATGAATATCTAAACATTATCCAAGTCAGTGATAATGACTAAATATATGAAACCTAGAAGTTGTCCCCTAAATCCCATGGTAAACAATAAGTGGAATCAAAGCACATGCATAACATGGCTTTGTCTTGATGTTTGATCCTAATTCTGCACTTGCAAGGTTTATTTCAACCATGTATTAATCTTGATGATGGCATTGATCAAGTAGAATGAATAACCTAGTTATTTATCTAAACTAGAGTCTCTAAATTCTAACATATTGATATGTCTCCCTTGGAAGTTACCATTTATTGAGGTCAATATACCCCCATTTGTGAAAAATAAGGACCCTTGTGATTATTTTGAACCTTATCATTGAAAGCTTGATATTCTACTCTTTATTATGATTTGAAGATCATTCATGCTTGATAAAATTAGCCCATTTATTCATGGTTTTTTTTGAAACTTGCCTAATGTTTCTGACAGTTGATCCTCATGTCTTAAGTTACAAGTTTCATGGAGTTTCTTAAGGATCATGCTTGAAATTTATAGATTAACCATATTGAAAAAATTTCTAGTCTTAAATTTATGGTAGCTTGTTGTTGGATTCATGTGATAAAACCCTTCTTCAATAAACCCTAGCCCAAACCTTTGATTCAAATTTTGGTAGGGATAGATTTGGATACAAAATTTTGAATCAACTTTGGACTTAAGCCTAATTTTTATGCTAAGGCTTGGTCATGTTTTTCAACATGACCAAGCCTTAGCCTAAAAATCATGCTTAGTCCCATTTTATTTTCCCCTTCTGTTCCTTATTTCTAACATGGTCTATTGTTTATTGTAATAGGGTCCTTTATTTCAGCATGGTCTCCTTTGTTATATTCTTAGCCTAAATTTTTAACCCTAAAGCCTTGTTCATATTTTATCAACACAAACAAGACCTTAGTTTTAAATCTTTAACCTAAGTCCATATATTTACCCACATCCTAACTTAAGTGCCTTGCTTCTTTATAAATCCAATGGACCTCAATTCATCATGAAGAATGATCTAATGGAGCACATAAATCCCAACATAATTAAAACTTTGATCCATCAGACCAATCCCATAAGATTACTAGGATCATGATCAATGATCTATGCTTAAGTAGGATCAAGGATCAGATGACACAAAATCATCATTAAAACAAAAGGGCCCCTTTTATTAAATATGAACTTAGCCTAAGTTTTACCATAAGGTCTCATTGTATTTATTAATATAAATAAAACTTAGGATAAAACTTATGCTATGACTTCAATAAATGAAAGAAGCCAATCAAGTGTATGCATCTAGATCAAGATTGTTAGTCTGCAATTAATTACACAAAAATGATCTAATGAAGTGAATGTGGCTCTGAAAAGCAAATGCTCAAGGATCCCCATGGAGTCACCACATGGCATTCCCATATTTGAGATTTATAACAAGGGGTCCCACACATTAAAAAAGAACCAATGGCATGCATATGCTTAGATTAAGATTGATGGTCTATGATTCATCATGGAGATTGATCCAATGGAGTGTATCAAATCCAAGGTATATGGACCATAAGGGTTTGATGAGCTTAAAATTGACATTTTTATGACCATCATTTGATGTCTATGAGGCTGTCATTGACGTTTACAAGACTGATAACTTTAAGCCCATCAAACCTAATGATCCACTAACTTAAACTTGATATTTTCATGACCATCATTTGACATCTGTAAGGCTGTCATTGATGTCTGAAATACTGTCAAATTTAAGTTAATCAATTATTTTCTTAGACATAGGGATATGCTTCAAAATGTTGATAAAATATTATGGCTTACATTGCAGGTCAATGAGACCCCTTAGAAGATGTTTAAACACTAAGGATATTTAAAATTCAAATAATAAAATAATCTTGTGGTCTAAATATATGAAGATATGGACTTATTCTTAGTCTCTTTCCTAAGGTTCCAATTGCATTTGTTTGAATGCAATAAACCTTAGGATATAGACATATATTAAGCCTCATGTTAAAAGGTCCTTGTGACATAAAGCTTAGCTTTAAATACTTTAGCCTAAGATTTCCTTGTGTTTATTAATATAGTAAAACCCTAGGTTTAAACCTAGTATTTTGTCCTTGTATTATTTGGCCCCTTTAGACATGTTCTAATAACTTAGCATAAATATTTTAGCCTAAAGTATATGTAAAGTTTATTAAAAAAACATAAAACTTAGCCTAAAATATTTAGCTTATGTCCCCTTTCTATGCATTCTATAAACATAGGCTAAAATACTCTAGCCTAAAGTTTATAACGTGTTTATTAAACATGAAATAAATCTTAAACTAAAGTATTTAAGTCTAAGTCCCTTATTATGTCATGATGATGATTAGAGTTCTTTCCATTTTTTAGGATTGATGACCCATGCTTCATCATGGAGATTGATCAAACAGAGTGAAAGACCCAATGAATCTAAGGTATTTAATCCATTAGACCAATCACATGAATCCATTTGGATTAAAATTAGTGGTCTATGCTTATTCATGAGAGGATGATCAAATAGAGTACAACTATCAAAGACTTTTTAATGAAACCTTGATGGCTCGTGGGATCGACACATGGTAGGCACATGTTCATTACATAGAATGCAGAGCCCAAAAGGCCCACAAAAGTAACAAGTGTCACAACTATAGGGCTTGACATAAATTATCCAATGAATCTCAAGCCCTGTGATCATGATTAATGATCCATGTTGATCCATAAATAAAGATCCAATGGTGTGAAGTAAAGTTGGATTTTACAAAGACAATGGCTAGTCCCTCAAGGTATTTATGAAAAATGCTATGAAAGTTGTCAAATGGATGCCACATGGGCACCATGAAAGCAAGAAACAAAAAAAATAAAGATTTTATGTGCTCAAAAAGGCTAAGGTATAAAGGCCTGGGTCTCAATCAAATTCAGGACATGAATGAGCCTAAGTTTGAATTTCCATTACCATTAAAGCTTCAGACTAGCCCTAAGTATCCATAAAAGCCCTAATTCAAGCTTAGATCAATCAAAATCAAACTAATTGATTCAAATTACAATATGAGTAATAATTAATTGACATAGAGGCTACTTGAAATTCATTTGGCAAGAAATTACAACTTCCATAATCACAGAAGCTCACAGACGACAAAAAAGGGATGAGACAAAGTTATACTTGACTTCAGATAATGAGGGGAGAGTTTTTAAGGACATGGACTTGGATACTAAAACATTAAACAATGGGAATAGGAATTGGTCCAAAATATTTTGTACCATCAAGGAGATGCACACTCTTACCAAGGAGGAATATAAGAATGCAACCATCCTATGGAGATATAATAACCTAGTTGATGTCCAGATGACTTGCCTGCACTCTACTACCACCAAGCTTAAGGTATTACACTGCATTGATGTCGTTGATCCTCTTTTATAGGATTTTAAAATTGAGAATGATTAGATTATTCATGAGTGTATCTTTAATAAAGCAAATTAAATTTCCCCTCTAGCTTTTGAGAACCATTATAAAATTTGTGAGCCTCAAATAGACTTGCGCACCATTAAAAAGTGGAGTGGAGATCATTAATTAAACACAATCCTAGCCCCATGGCTACTTACTGGAAACCAAGTGATCCAAGACCCCATAGGAAAAATACCAATTATCAAATTTAGGGAGGGGATTAGGATAGTAATGACCTTACTGAATAGGTTATGTAGATCCCCCTTCACCACATATATTGATAAAGTTTGGGTGTCCTATGTTTACTTCATGGTTGAGAAGGGACTCACTCCCCCACTAGGTGAGATGATTAATATCCATTTAAAATCATAATTCACAACCATCAAGAAGATAATAAACAAACACTTTTACATGATGTCCTATCTTCTTGATGCCCTTTTAGCCTCCACCTAGATCCCAAACATTAAGAATTGGTCACCTAATGGAAGAACCATTATCTCCCATCATTACTCCAAGCTCCACATATTCAAATATAGACACAACATGAAATTAATCTATGATTGTGTTTATCTAACCCTATTGGAATCCATCATAGGAATCCACATGAGTAGGATCAGCCCATTGATTAAGAAATATGTGGAATTGATAGGGGACATATGGTTCTATCTTGACTACACAGTAATAAGGATAGAAGGGACTTTGACACAACCCTTCAAGTTACCCATATTTGTGCCAATCAAGCTAATAGAAAAAGAAGTGGCTTAACAAATTTTTCATAATATAGATTGAATTTTAAAGGACAAAAGGAAAGGCATCTCCCATCCCTTTCCTTTGATAATTAATAAAACTATGTTGCAAAATTAGGATCATGTAAATGCTATTTCTAGACACACTGACTCCTTCACCTTGTAAAAAGATGATTTGAGGCAATGGGACCCTAATGGGGTGATAACCAAACATATGAAGTCCAAAACCATAAACAAGATACATGAGCACCAACCTAGTGTCCATGACCCATTCTACATCAGGGCCTCTAGTTTCTCATAGGTATTAGCTAGATTGAAAAAGCATAACATCAAGCTTGAGCCTATATTGGCTAGGGGATATGGAAAAACACTAGGTGAGATATGGCCCCTACAATATCACTTATTAACTAGACCCTCTTCTAGGCCCCCTCTAGAACAACTACTGCAACAACCCCATGCACAAGAGACACAAGGTCCTAGTAAATAAAAACTAGAGGAGATACCTAGGGAAGGATCATCTTCAACCCCACTTGAAAAGATAGAATCTCTAGTAGAATACCTAGATATGATTGAATTGGAAATTAATTAAATAGTAGAGGATGAACTTAAGGTGCTTGCTGAAGCTTATTGGTCAAAATAAGAAGAGAAACAAACTGAGGAATCCCATGCCAAAGTTGAGGAAGCTAAACAAGACAAGGGGAAAGAGGTTTCTTTGGACCTAGTTACAATAACACCCACACACAAAAGGAAAGCATAATTGACATCGGTCTAAGTTGGGAGAAAGAAGCACAAGTTCACCTTCACCTAGCCCATGAGTGAGGTCAACTTGTTTAGTGATGAATACCCCATTCATGGACCTATTATCCCTAAATGGTTTGTTTATGAAAAAATGCAAAATTTTCCCACTTTATCCCATTCCTGGGCCTTAACCCAAACATTTCAAATTGATGTTCATGAAGAAATAAAGCCATGGATATTGGGTTTGATGAAATATGAGGATGAGAGAAGATTAGTTGCCATAAAATGATCAAGTGGCACTCAAGTAGACACTTCAAGAACCTCGAGTAATACACAGGTGGAGACTCCTAAGCCTCCTAAGATCATGAAACCATCAACCAATGTACAATTTAATCCAAAAATAGAAATATTGGAGAGGGTGATAACTAATAAGGTAATGGTTGGAGGTGAGGAATTCACCTTTCAAAGATTTGAAACCTTTGTTGGTCTAACCCCCATTAGAGGTCAGAAGCCTAGTGAGCATCCTATCCATGAGGAAAACATTGAAGGATTGGCTAAGGCTCATTTAACTTAGATCAAATCAAGAATTAGGGGTATGAAACATAAGATACATAACTTAGAAAAATAAAAGGAGAATATAGAGACACTGGATATCTTATCTATCCCTGAGGTAATAATAAAAATGTTTGAGACATCATTATTTGACATGTTTGACTCCTTAAAGTCAATGAAGCTGAGGTATGATGCATTGACTCAGTAGAGTGAGATATCTAAAGGATTAGTGGCCCACTAGTAGGATGTAGAAGATAAAATAGGATATCTTATCAACATACTGATTAAGGGTAGGATTCTTGGCTTTAAAACCATTAGCCTAGCCCACTTGAATGCAATATTGGGAATAGTTGTTGATAAAGTCCAAATTTTAAGTTCTTGGTCAAAGATCTTAGATAAACTTTTAAGGGATGATAAGGAGCTAATAGCCAAAGTTAAATAACTCCTTGGCACCATGTTATCTAACTCTGCAAAGTCTTGTGCCCTAAGCATCATTGAGGTTGAAGAATACAAGCATAGAGCCACCTTAGTGATGCATGAGGTGAACAATAAAAGTCAGGGCCAATCAAGGAGTGATAACAACTAAATCATAGGCATGATCTTCATTACTAAGGAAAATATTTCAAAATCTAGAAGCATTAAAGAGTCTATGATAATGAATGATAGGGAATTTATTGACTTGGATAATGAAGAAGATTTATATCTCTTGAAGCCAATTATTGATTTAGAGCTTGTTAAGGAGCAACATCAAAGAGCTATGGAGTTTCTCCAAGAACAACAAGGGAGCCCTTTAGCACAGGGCCCATTGGTTAATTAATATTCCATTTTTTAAAGAATTATAATATTTGAACATGGAATATTCCTTTGTAAAGGCATATGCTAGTTTGTTAGCATATTTGCCTATAGGTTACTCTATTTGGGAAAGAGAAATGTATTTTAGAATTATAAAGAAGGATAATTGTCCTTATCTTTATACATGTGTAATCTTATAAATGACTGGTATACTACTTGAGTCTTCTATAAAAGCTAGTATTACCATTTTGTAGTGGGAGAGTTTTGAGCCAAAACTTATATACTATTTGAGAAATTAATATAAGAAAGTAATAATTAAAATTTTGTCCAAGTTTATCTGTATCAATTGTTACCTAGTTTCTCTCTTAATTTCTCATTCTATGTTTTGAATTTGAATGGTTTTCATAAATTTTGAATATGCATCTTTGATACAGGGTCACTAATTTGTGTTGAAGCTAGATTAGTTGAGTGTTCTTAGACTTTATTTCATTTTATTTGCTCTGCATTAGGATGTGAAAATTCTATTTGAATGTAGTAGTAAAATTTTAAAGCAAAGCTAGTTCATACTTGTATTCTTTCATGTTTTTTCCTCAAACATTTACCTGATATATGGTGTGATTTGAGTATTTGCTAATTTACATTATATATTGGTTAAAATAATGTTCATATGAAATTAGAACCTTGCCATGATGTTTAAAGCAAGAATAAACAATCACATACTTTATTTCTGTCCTACCCTTCCTTTTGCTTCTTTCTTTAATCAAATCACTTTAGTTTAGATCTCATTGTAAATATTCATCTAGAATAGTCTTTAGTGTATAAATTTGACCATAATTCGCTAAGATCAACATAGTTACTTCAAAATTAAAAAGGACCACGGTGGTTCCCAACCATCAGTCAATATAAAATTATGGAATAATTTAATTTTATTTTCCTCTATTTCACCATAGGTAACTAGATTACCAATAACCTACTACTCATTCCATGAATTCACAAAATTATAAAATGAGAATTGTTATTTAAACACTAAGAACACCTATGATACACATAGAGGCATCAACTAGATGATAACAAGCATCTGTGGGAGAAGTAGGCTATAGGGATCCTTGTATCTAGTGAAATAATAAGGGACAATCATAACATGATCTATAAGCATGCTCTTATGAGGCTCTACCAAAACTACATGTGTACCATGTGGATGCTACATCTCTATCCTAAAAATAATAAGAAGAATAATAATATTAGGAACTATTTAAGAATACATATGATAAGATGAACAAAAAGACTAAAACAAATAATAAAAATACCAAAAAATATTGACATCTCCTAATACATCCTAAAAATGGATCATCTAAAGTATAACCATCATCATAACTGGGTGTATGAAGGTTGATGGTGCAGGTTGGTATGATAATTTCATCAAAAGTGGTGTGATGAATAGAATGGAAAGTTTTGGCTAATACCATGGGTATATCATTGATAGGTGGATGATAAGAATGCAAATTTAATGACAGTGGAAGATGGGCAATGAGATGAGGGGATAAATATGAAGTTTTGATATTGAAGTTGATTTCATCTAGCTCATCATCATTAGAATCTAAAAGGTTAGGTGGTATGTTCCCAATGAGTTTAGGGTGACCATGATAACCTTGAGTATAGTTGATGAGAAAATTGAAATGTTGAGATTCCCTAAATGGAACACTCGATAAGGGTTCAAGGGTTATAATTTGGAATATGCCATGCTTTTGTAATTATTTGAAATTCTAAGGGTTTGTGTCTCCTTGAATATGATATATAACACCATTGTGGGGAAACTTGACACATTGGCAATCAAAAGAGGTGATAACCCTCATGCGATGAGTCCAAGGCCTACCAAGCAAGATATTATAGGAAAGGGGAAAGTTAAATATCATAACTTTCACATGAATAGTGATAGGAGAGATGGTAATAAGAAGCCACATGAAAGCTAAAAAAAACATTTTCCTTCTATCATAACCTTACCATGTATTGTGTATAAACTTAAGATTACACTCAAAATATATAAGAGTTTTAATAAAGTCAAGGGAGGTGACACAAGTAACAGAACCCTCATTAATAAAAGCATGCCTAACTTGGATATCACCAATTTAAATGCTTATAAATAAAGGAAGATCATTTACATGAAGTAAAATATTATCTAGGATCATAAAAGCTATAGGAAATTTTAGGGAGAGATAAGTGCCCATTATTTTGTCAATGTGTATAAACATATTTTCACATTGATGTAAGATACTATCTTCTGACCTAGATAAGGTGGATTAATGTCTTGCTAGGGGAAGATGAGGGATGTGAATTTCAAATAATAGTTGCATCAAGTGGTTGTGATGATATAGATAAGTTTTCATGAGTTTAAGAAAGGGTATTTGATATGGGAGATTAGTAAGTTTTGTGATAGGTTCACATTCATCATAACCCATGGTGGGAATTATAGATAGAGGCACATAATGTTGGAGGATATCTTGAGAAGAAGGAATATAAGTGAATTCAAACTTGTGTTGATAAGACATGGCCAATTTAGTTTGAGGACACATCAGATGATTATTTTTAGATGATGGGATAGTTGATTGAGGTATTTTTGGTGATTGATTTGAAGAAGTGTTATTGGAAGGTTGAATAATGTTATTTATAGGTGTAGATGTTGGGGTAGTTGTAGAAATGGTATGAGAGGTATTATCCAATTGAGGTGTTAGAATTTGTTCTTGGAAAAAGATAAGGTCCTTATGTCCCAACTCTATTAGATGAGATGGTGAAAAATATTGGATAACATAGAATATTGGGGATGTTTAGTGCATGTGTGTTGGATTAAAATAAATGAAAGCAAATACCCTTCACATATTAGTCATATTTACCACATTATCTTTTGTATTTTGGTCTATAATACTATTAACATTATTGGTGGAAGGAGTAGGCTTGTCATTGTTTTCTTGATGACTAAGAAGAGGGTCTTTATAAATGGCAAGATGAGCATTGGCCTAGGTCAAATATTTATTATTGTTTTGTGTTTTTTAAGATTTAAAGGCTATATAATAGGCTTGTTTGTAATTGAAAATGAGCGAATCATGATCAAAGTTTTGGATAAGGAGAAAATCCATAACTAAATTATGTAATTACCTACAAGTCTCGTGAGAGTGGCTCCAACTTGAATGAAACCAACAATTTTTTTTTGGATCATACCATGATTTCATAGGATGAGTGGGATCAATATCTCATGGTAGAGGCCTTAGGATATGATTTTGGATCTCAATTAAGGATATTGGATTATGAACATAAATGTTTTTTTTTTGAGAAAATTGAGGATGAGAGATGTTGTTTAGAGAGGTAACTGGCTCCATAATGTTGTTGGGAGAAATGGATTGAGTATTGTCAATGGTATCTTAATAATAAACACCATTATTGGTAGTATGATGGTTTTTATTTTTAAGGATCATGCGAGTGCCCATGGGAGGTTAGGATGATTCAAATTGGTGCATGATAAAATATTGGCACTTAGTTTGGTCAAGGGCTTCTTCCAAGATTCTTGGAGAGAGAGTCCTAACCCTATCTTTTTACTTGGGATAAAGATAATTGGTGAATAGATGAAAGATATTACCACCTACCATGTTATTCTTACACTTATTAGAAAAGGCATTCCACTATTTGATAAATGGTTGGAATGTTTACATTTCAAGTTTCTTACAATCAATAAAGTGAGCCAAATTATTCTCAAAGAGGTCACTAGTTTGAAACTCTTATACTAGGGAGTTAACTAGATATTCCAAGCTAGTGATAGAATGATATTTGAGTTTATTGCACCAATATAAAACATATTCAAAGAATGTTTTTTATAATATCTTGGTATCAACAAAAGTGTTTAAATTGACCCAATCTTTGTAGAAGTTACCAAATGTTCTTAAATGTAAGGTAGGATCAGTTGACCCATTATAACTAATGATAGGTGTGATAACTCCTATGTCAATATTATAAATTTGAGGTGTAAGAGGTTAATTTTGAAGATGTTTAATATTTTTGTTAACAAGGGGTGGTTGAGGAATGAGGTTGTCATGGGAATCCCTAAGCGGGGTAGGGGCATTTTAATTTTGCACTTCCCATGGAACCTATTGAGGCTGATTTTGAAAATGAATAAGATGATTCTACATTTTCATCATTTGATTAGCATTATTAGATTGAAAACATTCATTTTATTAAGATTTTACAATAAGATTTGATGGGTTTGAGTGGTATTGTTACTAGTTTGCATGACATGCAAAACACTAGGATTGGTATTAGTGGATGTGGTTCCATTATGAGTAGTGGCATGTGTGGCACTAATGGATTGACATGCATTGGTAGAAAAAGAGGCATTATTATCATGACTAACATGTGTATAAAAAGATTCACTAGTATAAGGATTAGAACTATAAAAAAAATAAACACTAGTGGCATGATTGCCATTGGTAGAAAATGGTACACTAGATGATTGAGGAGAAAGGGCCATGGAAAAGGCCCACACGATGTTGAACCTACCATGTTAGCATAGATATTTGGCATGGAGGTTGAATAAATCAAATAATAAGAGGTCATAGTATGAGAAGGAGTCAAAATATAAGGGAGAGGTTGAGAAGAAAATAAGGTATCACTCCCAAATCCATGAGAGAATGTAATGGAGGGGGAATGGGGTTCTTGTACTTGACTACTTATCATGAGATTGTAAATAGTTGAAGGGTATTTCCACTATGTTGAGGAAACTCATTAATAAATAAGATCATTTCAAGTGTGTACTCTAATTCTATCTGATCTTCTAGGGAGAAAATAGGATTATGAACTAAAGATGAATAAGAAGTCCCTTAATTAGTAGTGAGAGTGGTCACATGCACATTATTTTTGTCTAAAGTGGAAGCCACAAGTTATTTTCAAGGAAACCTATTAGGATGGGTTAAACTTATCATGTCTATGGAATTCAAATCTATTTTATAATCAAACAAGAATTTCATGATGAAAGGAGGCTAAAAAAAAGTGATGTAAAGATAAAATCATAAAGTAGGAGACAAAGTCAAACTAATTGATTGTTTACTACTAAATAGGGAATTAAATAGGGAGACAAGGATAAATAGTCATACAAGTTTACTATGTAATGATGAGAACTGAACAATAAGAGAGGGATACATGTTTATGTAGGTTGACTATGTATTGTTAAATAAGAAGGCTAAATAGTTTGTAAGAAACTATATCACTAGAACGATAGTGTTCTGAAATACGAGAAAATTTGGAAAGATAATTTTTAAGTGAAATGAAAGTAAGCACACAATAAATTGGGTAAATGTGACTGACCTAAGTATAACACACATAAAAAACATTGAATCAATGCTGGCCAATACAAGTTTTATAATGCAACATACAATGATCAAAGAGCAAGCAACAACTGGAAAGTAAATGCTAATTAGTTGGTCATCCTAAGTGTTATTAAGTTATAATGAAGTTAAATTTTTAATGTGATAAATAAGTTGGATGAAAAATGTAAATAACAATCAATATAAGGTTATATTTAAGATGTTTGGGTCGGAAGGGATATTTATTGGTGATGGTACTAGCTTGGTATTAGGGCCTACCCCCTCACTTCACAATCCCACAATGATAAGGGTGTCAGGTGCTTTGCCAATATACTATCAACCACGTATTTATAATTATCCAAAAAACCAAGTTAGCTTCCTCATTGGTGATGAAATTCAAGTAGGTAAACCTTGGGAAGATAAATATTTAATGCTTTTTGAATATGAAGTGATTTGGTAGTGTGTGCAGAAAGAAAAATAGTGTAAGTAAAATGGTAATTTTAAAAACCACCTATTTAAGATATGTGAGTTACTATAAGCATGTAAACAACTAAAAATTAAAGGTGACCTAATTACTAAAAAATAGATGTTAATTCCATGATAGAGAATAGTATAGAGTTAGTTCAAGTGACATTGTATACAAATAGTATAAAATAGAGTTGACTAGGTCACTATTATTCTATAGAAGCAAGATCTATAAGAACATAGTCAAACATGTTAATTATGTCTTCTAAATAGAAGATAGACTACATAACTATGTCAAATAGGTCAACCAGTTGATTATAGGGCAACAATTTTATAGACTACAAACTTGTGATAAATAGTACTAAAAGAAGAACTAAAATGATAGAGAGAAAGGAAGGAACCTTGGCGGGTTTTAATATGTTTGATATTGAAAATTTTTATTCTATGATGCTCAGATGTTACTTCAAAACTTTTCAAATTGGGTTGACTAGTTTGACCAAGTTTACAAAACCTTGTTTATCGAAGAAGAAATGGTGAATAGAGTTGACATTTCAACTATGTTTGTAGACATGTATGTTGATAGAAGAGAAATAACAGATAGATTTGACTAGTTTGACTATGTATGTGAATTTAGAGCTAAAGAAGAATACTCTACCAAACTAATTGATTGAGTAACCTATATTTGGAGAAGACCTACATAGACTAAACATAGTCAATTTGAAGTGACTATCTGTTAAACTTATGCACATAAAGTTATAACTATACCAAATGGTTTGATATAAGATTTTAAATATAAAAAATTATAATATGATGATAAAAATTATGGCATGAAAGAAAAATTATAAGGGTTATATTCATGTTGAGTTCACCAAAATGTATACAAAGGGAAATGCAACTGATCTATTAATCAATCCTAACTCAGAGAAGATAAATCCTACTTACACTTATAATTATTTATACATTAGATATTTGAGGTCATGAACAAGATGGAACTTATAGACCTATCCAAGGCTTATTTTACCATAATGAAATCCTTAGGGAGAGTTACATATCCTTAAATCAAACAAAACTATGAAATAACCCTAACTAGTTCTTATGTTTTCATATTCACAAATGTATATGTAAAGTAAATTAAAAATATAATGTAGTGCTCACCAAATCTTGTGGCACAAAGTGGGGGTAATAAACATAAAACATAATTATGTATAAAATATATATACTCATGTCAATATATACAAAATCCTGATGCATGGGAGAGAAGTACAAATGCAAATCTATCAACTCTTACAAAGGAGGACTAAATTTAGGAACATTTACCTTTGAAGATGAACCTACCAAGCTTCAATCTCTCCCTTAGCCAAGGTGATTCACAAGAGGTTATTGTGGTATGTAAGGATAATATGGATAAGTCAGCTCTAGGATACCCAACCTATCTATACATCCAAAAGACTTCTCAATAAGACAAGATCCTGTATCTCCAAAGAGAGTATGAAACCCTAAGATATTCTCCTAAATTAGAATGGTGGATAAGCAAATGAAAAATATAATATTCTTCTTCTATTCTATTATTAATGATGAAATGGATGTGTATATATAGTTTAATCTAACCCTAAACCTTTCTAAAATTTTAGCCAACAAGGTCGACCCAATTGACTCCGTATCGTTATTAATAAAAAAAATTAGGTCTTGGTCTAGGTCTACCAGGGGTCTACCTAGACCCTAAATGAGTTTTATCAATTAGACTATAGGGTTGATGGGGATGATAGTGTAATGTAAACCATTGGAAAAGGGTTTAGGCTTAAGGAATGGATAATGAAGGCAAAAATGACTAAAGGAGGGTGTAAAAGAGGAGTCAAATCTTAGGGAGTATTATTAAGAGATGGTTATGTAGATATCAAGTGGTAGTATAGGGACAATAATATTTCAAAACATCAATAGTCTACCCACCCCTTTCCTAGTACACCCCTTAAGATATGCACTCAAAGAGATTGAGACTCAATAGGTTCTTACAAGAGAGAAATAATTAGTAATTGATAAAATTTGAAAATACTATGTGTATACATACCCTTCTTTAGGTGAAATATACATAAAACTAAAGGAGTGCACATGGGTTATGAAAAATGACCATACAGGGTAAACCCCAATATTAAGTTTAAATTAAAGTCTAAATTTAATTACATGCAAGATGTAGGCATTATATATCTAGTATAAAAGGAAGACTAGGTCAGTCCAACGATAGTGTATCCTAAGAAATCTAGGGAAATTTGAGAGTTTTGGATTCAGTCATATAAATGATCCTTTTCCAATTCCCTTTATGGATGAAGTTTTGGATTCAGTCATATGATATGAAGTGTACTCTCTCATTGATGGGTTTAATGGATGGCATCAGATTCCAATCATAGTATAGGATCAAGATAGGATAACATTTGAAATTGGGTGGGTATATTTTGCCTATAAGGTCAAGTTATTTTGTTTGAATAATGATCTAGATGTGTTCTCTAGAGTAATGGTTACTTCCTTTAAGGATTTCACCCATGAAATTTTAAAAATCTATCTAGATGATTGGGATGTATTTTCCTTGTGTAAGGAACACTTTTCCAAGCTACAACTTGTAGATGCTTAATTTTTGCCAATTTCATGCCTAAACAAGGATTCAATTTAATTTCTATCAAATGATGCATTTTAAGCCTAGAAATCACTTGAATTACCCAAATTCATTTTCATAAGGGATTTAATTACCCAAAAACATGATGAGACTATATTTTTTGGTGTATCATCTTGTACGCATCACTAACTTGGTTTAGTTCTGACCCTAATCAAATTACAACCTAGTAATTTGGCCCTTTTGACATGTCAAGATATTAATTCATGACATTTCAAACAATTTCCAAAAGCTAAAAAGCACTAAGAAAGACTAATTATATTGTGAATCCTAATTAAATTGCCTAAACAAAAATTCCAAATCAAATTAGTGAATTTCATTTACTAAAAAAGGAATTTTAGCCAGAAATGAAATCAAAGAGTCAAAAGAGATAATAGAGTGATTTATTATCTCATACATATCCAAAATATGACTCACACCTCATAAATATCTAAAGTGAGTTTTCATGCCTCAAAAATATAACAATTGAGGTGTCAAGATTTCATGAGTGCCTTAACCCCACCTAAAGTTAAACTAACTCAACCTATGTTAATTAAGACTCAACCCAAGTTAGAATTTAACCTAACCTACTTAAGGTTAGAGTTAGTTATTTGAGATACAAATACAAGTTCCCACACCATTGATAAACATGATTTTGTGTGTAAGGTTATTCTACTGGAATAACATCTTGAAGACTTTGAAGAAAAATGTTATAATGCCTAATTTATGTCAAGCTTCACACCAAGCCAAAAGTAACTATTAGAGAGATTCTACCACCATGGAATAAAATTTATAAAATATTATAATTATCATAGGATAAATATGAACATCCTTATGCCAACAAGTAAGCATCACATGTGACAAAAGAGGATCAAAAATTGTATTGTCTTCATTTCATTTTGTGCTCTTGCTTATTGTGTTATGTTCCTCATAAGTTCTTGAGTTATTATTCTTGATGTTTTCTCATTTGGACTAACAAGAGACTAAAATATATATCATTTATTCTTTGAGCTCTTAAAGTACAAAATGGTATGCCTGGTGGGATAGAACATCCCATATAGCCAAAGAGATCAATATTATAGCTTTATTTTTCTAATATATGCATTTAAATCTTCAAGTTTTATCTTTGAATTTTACATATTTTTTAACAAGTTTGTAGGGATCAACACTGATTTTCTATATTGGTGTTGATTACAAAGATCAACCATGATCTCTACGTTAAAAATAGAGTAAGGTAGGGAATTAGATAAAACTATTTTTTCTTGACTTCTTTACCTTTATTTTGTGCTTAATGATCTATTTGTTGTCTGTGTAACCTCTCTTCTTGCAGAACTGTGAGAATTCTAAGTTTTAAACTTATTAGAGTTATTTTTATTTTTTTTATAAGAAACATCAATGATATGATTGAATCAACATCAATTTCAAGAATCGATAGTGATCTCTATGTGATTGGTGATAATTTTTCTTTGATATAAAAATAGAATCCTGAGAGCTAAAATTAGATTGTTGTTTACTCACTTGCTTTTGGGATTCCAAGCAAGCAAACCTTCTAAAATTTTGTAGGACCTAAAGTGGAGAGAGGAAGATTTAATAATTATTAAAATCTTATATACATCTTGTTTGGTGCTTAAAATCCACTTAGTAGTTTTTGTCTTTTAGTTATTATTAAAATTTTTACAAGTTTAAGCAAGGCCAATGGGCCAAAATTTAAATCACACTTTGAATTTTGATCTATTAAAAGGAACATGCATATTAGTTACATGTATTAAAATATTTTTCACTTTAAGTTTGTGTTTCACTATGTTTTTTTATTATTTTATTTTGATTTTGAAAACAAGTAAAGCTTAAAGAAATGGAGAAGGTGTAGATGAACTTGGATGTGGTTGCACACTCCATGATTCAAACAGTGTGATGTACTCCTTTTTGGATTGGGAATAATAACTTAAAATAATAATAATACTAGAAACATTATTTATTAGTAATATTGGAGTGTGGATTATCTATAAAGTACTAGATCCAAGAAGCACAAGACTTACTTAGAAGGCTATCAATCCACTCATTTTAATAAATCAAGTTTTGAAGAATGCTGATAAGAAATGTTTGCATAAAGGAATGAAAAATACTTTAACAAAATGAAATAAAATGCTTTTCAAGAAATATGATTGATTTAATAAACTAACACTAACTTATTCAAAATAAATTCTAAAGTGCTAAAATGTGATTGAAATAATTGCTTCTGATTCTATGCTGTGACAAGGGCCAAAAATAAAATTGTGGGTTAGGGCTAATAGGTGATTTTAACTTATTTTTTTTTATAAAATATAATTACACAAATATTGATGCCAATAATTGGGTAATCGATGCTAGTCAAGGGTAACCAATGTCAGTCAAGGATGACCAATGTTGGTCACTATGTGTTTGTCATAGTTTTGGCTTTGGGTAAAATTGGACTCTGGGCTAGTTGTACAGGTGTTTTATGGGCTATTTAGAGGTTAGTTGATGGTTGTAAAGGTATAATAAATAATTAGGGATATCAAACATAGAGGTTTAACACTCAAAAGTTTGGGAATGGTTAGTTGGGATATGGTCGAAAAAGGGGTGTTCGGAGTTGCACAATACCAAGACAAAAGAGAGTGTCGAGGGAGATTGAAAGGGGTTGGAAGCAATAAACTACTAAAACCAAATAATAAACTTCTAAAAAATAAAGAATAATTAGCTATTGGGGAATTTCTAGCCTAAAGATGACTTGAAGTTGAGCGAGAGCTAATTGAAATCCTAAAACAAAATGGGTAGAGTAACGATGCTTCAATATTCAATCTTGAGGTGATGAAACACTTTCTAATCTATGAATTGGTTCTTTAGTTCAATAGAAAGATCTAATTTTCATAAGAGTTTGGTTCTTTCTCAAAATGATTTAACCTCCTGAGCAAGGGTCATAGAGCATCCTTAAGTTATTGATGTTAGTCCTAGTTAATTAGCATCGGTCAATGGATGACAAATGTTGGTCAAAGTGGAAATGGTATAACTTGCCAAAAATATTGTTTTACACTCAATTTTGGCATTTAAGACCATTATAAATAGTCTGAGCTCATTTAAGGAAGCATGGTCATGTGGGTAGAAATAGTCTATGAGGTCAAGACTTAAATGCTAGGGTATAAAATGGTCTTAAGGCAAGGTGTTGCTAAGTTAGCCATGGGCTTAGTTAGGGTGAGGTGTAAATAAGATTTTATTATTAATTAATTAAGATAAATGTGTGTTAGGGGTAAATGTGTTTTTTTAAGGGGTTTAAGAAATGTTTTAACCCAAGGGGAGCCAAGAGGGTTGAAAAGGTGTGATGTAACATCTAGAACTATTATGGTTTTTTAGTGTTTACATTTTGCCCTATTTTATTGCATAATTTACATTAACAAGCTAAAAAAGAAAAAACTAATGATTTAGTAGAAGGTTGGATGCCCTAAGTGTGGGAGGAGGTGTTCTCCCTCAAATTGGGAAGTGATGAGGTGAAAATTAAGTCAAGCTTGGGTTTGATAAGTGGATAAGTTGGTGATAATGTTGGTTGGGTGGTTAGGCTTAGAAGTGAAAAAGGGCACATAAAATGCAATGAAATACGATGTCATAAGTTGTGCCTAGATGAGAATACCATGGTTGAACAAATTGGTAGATATTGTTTCACTTATAAGAATAAGCAATAGGTAAACTATGCCACAACATTAGGCATAGATGATATGGGTTACACTTATAAACTCAAGTCTCCTAGGTGAGTTATTCATATTCTTAGGGAACCAAAAGTAGGGTGTGATCCCGAGAAGACTAAATGGGTTGCAAGTGTTAGGAATACATGTGGGAATGTTTTGATACACCTAAAGGGATGCACATAAAGTATCAAACATAGAAAGGTAGTCTACGTGGTTAAAGTGACCAAGGTAAGTTTCATGCAAAAAAGATGCGAATAACTAACAAGAGTGACCAATTTGAGGGAAAGTGGTTGAGGGTTGTAGAGGAGAAAAAAGGTGATCTCTGATTGTGATTCAAAAATTGGCTATGGTGCTATTTGTAAAGGGATCCCTTGTGGTTGAAAGGGAGCCAAGGTTGGGGGTATTAGTTAGGGAAAAACCCCTAATTTAGTTGACCAACATTGGTTGTCTCAAGGTTAGACTAACCAACATCGATCACCCTATCTAAAGGTGATTGATATCAGTCATCATCCAAACCCTAAAAAAGGGGGCTGATGACCAAAAATTTAATTTGACTATGTATTGCTTATGTGTTGGTATGAGAGTGACTATTTCCAAGATTTTTTTTGTATGACCTTTGAGTGAGAGAGGTAATTGGTCAGAGTGGAATTGGGTGAAGGAAGAGTGTGTCTATTATGGGATTGTGAGTGGTTTCAATAGGGAGATAGGTGGGATACTTTGTGGGGACTAATGTGGATGGAGAGGATCAATCATAAAACTAGGTGGAGGATAAGTGGTAGTTGGAAGGTAAGTAATGATTGAGAAAGCATCAATTAGGATGAGGGTGCCACCATAGAGATGAGTGTGAGATAAGGTAGGAGGTTTTATGTGTTTTATTTTTATTTTTGAAATTATTTGGATATTTTAATGTTTTAGGATTAATATGGTACATAGTGTAGAGGGGGTGGTAGCTAGAGGTGTTTGGGTAGGGTAAAAGAGATGGTAAATATCAAGTAGTGGGTTTGGGTGAAAAATTAGGGTTTTAGGGTTTTACCCTAAAATGCTAATGATCGATGCCAGTTGAGGGTCAGGGAGCTAGTGTTGATCAACTAGTGATTGACATCAGTCCTAAGATGAATGACAGAGGGAGGAAAATGTGTAAGTATGAAATTTTGAATGTGTGTGAATGACTAGGTGATGATTGTTGTAGGTGTATGGGTATAAAAGGGTATAGGAGTGGGGGGTTGGGTTATCTTGCTATCTAGTGTAGTAGGGTAAGGTACAATGGTGACAAGTTGTAGGATGGGTAGGTTGGAAGACATATCAAAGGATTTTAAGAAAAATGAGCTTAGGGATAGTCAAATAGGGTTGGATAGATTAAATGACTATGGGAGATCAAGTTGAATGATTATTGGTTGATTGAGGTGTAAATAGAACTAAGGTGAAGATCTAACCTTATAGGCTAAGAGTCTACTGATGATGTAGGATCGAGTGCCATAACTACTTGAAGAGATGCATAGGGATATGACTAGGGATGAGTGGGCTCATATGATGGTGGTGGGTCTAGGTCATATGTGACACTATCAATATGTGCCTTGAGATACAAGTATGTTGGTGGTCCTTATTAAGAGATGGGATTTGGCTACTAATACTTTTTGGTTACCAACAAGAGAGATGCTGATTAATTTAGAAGATGTGCACAAGAACTTGAGGTTACCTATATAGGGGCAAGTGGTAGAGCCAATTTATGGTGATGGTCTTAACTCACACATAGACTTACTATATGGGGAGGATGAAGTAAAGCCTCAGTGCCATGGTGGGGGATTCTACTTAGAGGATCTGTATTGATTGGACATAAAGAGGAGGAGATTGATGATGATGATGATAGTCACTTACTATGTGTTACCATATTTGAGTGGTGAGAGGTATCCCTCAAATTTGACTAGTGTAATAGTCAATATGTATGAGGATAAAATAGCGTATACATGGGCGCCAACACTTTGACATAAGTTTATCAAGAGATTTTGGGATATCAAGTGCATAGGAGGTAAGGGATGAGTATGCATTTCTTATTCCACTATTGGGATTATGATCATATCACCATTTTGAATCTATTTGGACTATTGTGGGTAACATAGCACCAAGTGAGATTTAGAGTTAGCTTTATGAGGTGGAGGTTAGATATGGAGCTACTATGGGTAGATGGGGTGGTATGAAATATGGCATGGTTCAAATAGTGGCTAGATACTTTGGTGGATAGAGAGGTTATTTGGAGACTATATGTGGGTTTCTCATCATGGAGGGGGTTTGTGTATATAGACCTTTTCCCTTTAGAGTTTTATAAGGATACATGGGAGGATGGAACATGAGATGGAGTTGATACCTTTTGATCATGTGTGATGGTAGTATGGCTTTGTTTAGGGTGATTTGGGAGAGTTTCTAAGATACCGATGAGAGGATGCAGAGGCATGACTTCCTTTATTATAACCCTTAGACAAGGAGCTACTTTATGAATAACTACCAACCCCTCTAATAGTTGATGATGTTGGGGTAAGTCTAAAGTATATTGCTTGGTGGCAGAGATGGCACCCTATAGTTAATAGTGGAGATAGAGGATAGGGTCCTGATGTTAGAGGGGACATTGGATAGGGTGAGGAATTGGGGATCATGCATAGATGGAGGAAGACTGATATGCAGATAGTCATTGTAAAGAGGGATATTATGAGAGAAACACAAGCTTATTTTAAGGAATCACTTACTTCTATGACATAGGAGAGAGACACAACATAGGGACAACTAATGATGAGGACATAGGAGATCGATAGCTTGCAGGTTTAACTATCCACCATCACTTAGCAGAGAGATACTAGAAAGGTATAGATAACCACTATTACTCAAGAGAGGGATGGTCTACATGCATGGTTGACCTTGGTTACAGCTAAGAGGGATGTTATTAGGTAGGTAGGGGGATAATCATCACATAGTGAACCATATTTGAGTAGGATTGAAGCTATCATGGGACCACCTCAGACAATTCCATTGATGAGATAAACTACTATAGTGGAGGAGTTGAGATACTTTGAGGGATATGTTATTAGTAGTCTTCCAAATGTGTCTCAGTATATAAAGTATCTAGCAAAGTGGGTTATGTCGAGGAGCCCTAATAGTGATGTACCCAGTGGTGGCATATCATCTACATTTGAATAGATAGGTCATAAATATGGAGAGGGTCTAGGGGATAGTAGTGACCCGGTACCATAGATTGCTAGCTATTGTGCTTATATTATGATTCTGATTCTAACCTGAGAGCCGATATAGTGAGATGTACATATCATTTTGAGAGTGACATGGACATTGATATATATATATATATATATATATATATATATATATATATATATATATATATATATATATATATATATATATACATATATATATATATATTCAACACTTGGTTTGAGTTTTAATGGTTATTGATGATGATGTTATTCATGATTCTTTATGTGATGCTCATGTGATGATTACACATAGATCTGATGACATGTTTGAGTTATGGTTATGGTTTGGAATTTTCCTGTTAGTAAGTGTATGCTTGATTTAATTTATTAGATGTTGATATTTATGAAATGAGTTAATGAATCCATGGGATCACATATTTAGATGCATATGTGATTTAGATAACATAGTTTGTTGATTCATTTATCTAGTTTAGAAAAAAAATTGATTAAATGTTGATTGGTTCATACACGATAAAAATTTGTTATGATTTTCATGTGATAAGGTTAATTTGAATTATGTTTGATGATAAGCAAGATTGATCAACTTCTAATATATAGATGATTTAGAAACTAATATGAGATGTTTGTTTGATTCATGCAAAATAAATTATTTATGATAATATTTATGTGATGGATAATGTAGTTGACTTAGGATTGTTTATGAGATGATTGATGTAGTTTAGTTATGTTGATGATAATGACTATGATGTGGGAAATAGAATGTTTTCAGGATAATAAAAAAACTTAAATGAATGATGTGGATGAGTGATAAAATAGAATATGAAAACATATAATAAAACACATAATATTCTATTTATAATGGTAAAATGTATTTAACACTCATAAGTGTTATGATGCTGTTTATTTATGAGAGATGGTTTAAAATGTTTAAAACCACCTTAACATATAGATTAATTTGGGTAAAATGCTATATGTCAAAAGAGGAAAGAAAAATGTTTAATCAATCATAAGACAAATGCCTTAATGAATGTTTTAACAAGTAGGCATGATGAAGAAGACATGGTGCTCTTTCATTAGGAAGGACCAAAATAGCAAGAGGGATTGGCTTATGAACATTATACCCTTTCATGCTTTGCATTAGCATTTGTTCATTTGTTTAATAAGTATCTTGATCATGTAGTGTCAAGTAAACTCAAAGCCCCTTGATTTTTAGTGGGTAAAAAGGGAGATGGATGATAGTGTAACCTTGTTGTGGGGATTGCTTGCCCTTTCTTTAGGTGAATTAGGCACCATTATAAACAAGTCCATGTCTTATTTTAGTGTAGAATAATCAATGTGAGAAGTCTACTATTAATTTTGTTAAAGTTGATTGAAGCTTTTTTTGAGATAGATATATTTTTTTACTTTTTTGAATTTTGACTATGGGTCTCTTTGATGCTATTATGCAGTTTGATAGGTTGGGGAAGTTGATAAATGTGGAAAGCTTCAATGTGATTGCTTTTTTTTTGAAAAATGTTTGACTTAGCCATCTTTCAAGGGAGTGGTCTAAGTTTTGGATTTGTTTAATTTTGATAGCTATACTTCAAGGGAATAGTCTATATTTTTAAGCAATTATGTATTGTTTTGGTAGCTATCCTTTAAGGGAGAAGTCTACAAGTTTAGATATGATCCATACTATATGTTTTTTTGTTTTTGTAGATATGGACTTACTTATATAGGCCTAAGGTTTTCATTTATGAGGGAAAGACCATAGCACAAGAAGGTTAAATGATGGGTGATAGAGTATTTAAGAGATAACAAACATGGGAATCCATCCTACAAGGGAAGAAATGTATCCATGAGAATCATGCCATGGGTAGAGCTATGATACCCATGTTTAGGATTTAGGATAAAATTGTGATGGATAATCACATGATTCTTTAATTTAATTAGTTATCCTTAAATAAAGGAAATGAAGGTGATAATTTTATAAATAAGGGATGAGCTTAGGTTAGACATGAGGTGATTTAGAACTTATTTTAACAAAATAATGGATGAAAATTCAAAGCATTGAGGGGCTTAGGTTCTAATTTTCCTTTAAGGGATAATAACTAGTAAGCTCCTAACCCATAATTATGTATGATGATAAATGGTCCAAGCTAACTGGGAGTAAACTTACCCCACTTGCTTCTTTCCATGTTAGTTACGTGCTGATTTTTATTTAAGATGAAGTCACCGATATTGAATTCTCACTCTCTTAGGTGTTTATTATAAAAATGTTTGATTCAATCTTAATAGACATGAAGATGGTTAAGCGTGGCCAAATGACACTTTTCAATTAGCTTAAGTTAGGATAGATGTTATTAATGATAGTCTTCTTTTGAGATGATATCCTTTAGGGATATATGGAGGGAATTTTCACTTTGAGAGGCAAGATAGACTCTGCACCATAGATAAGTGAGAAAGGGGTGGCACCCTTAGGGGTTTGAATACTAGTTTGATATGGCCATAAGGTTAATGGAATGTGCAAGTGCTAATCCTTACTAGATTCGTTGACCACTTTGGTGAGAATTTTATTAAGAGTTTTGTTAGAGGATTTAGCCTATCCATTAGCTTATGGGTGGTATGGAGATGAAAAGCTTAAATTAATGCTGAAGGTGTCACAAATATTTCTTACTTTCTTATTTTTGAACTATTTTTCATTATCGATGATGATTTGATGAGTAGCATTGAAGCAACATATGATATGATGATTGATGAAGTCAAAATTTTTGTCAACTTTAGATGAGATAAGGGGAATAGTCTCCACCCATTTGGTGAAGCATTATGTCATGGTGATGATAGAATGATATCTATATGAATAATGAGGGTTAATTTTACCAATGAGATCTAATCCCCACTGAGAGAAGGGACAAAAATCTTTAGTAACTTGAAGGGCATGACTAGGAACATGATGCAAGCTGGTATGTTATTGACACTTGAAACACTTATTGACATAATCACAATAGTATTGGTTAAGGGTAGGAAAATAATATCCAAGGCCAAGGATGCACTTAGAAATAACTAAACCACTAAAGTGCCCTCCACAAATCCCATCATGAGTTTCTTTAATTACATGAGGCATTTCTTGGCTACAAAGGAATCTAAAAAAGAGACAATCAAAGTTTCATTTATAGAGAATTCTCCTTAGTATAGTAGAGTGAGAATTAATTTGTATAAAATATTGTCTACCATTCCTATAGAGGTTGGAAGGGATGATGGATAAGGTAAATAGTCAAAGAGTTGCTTATACTAAATATCTATTTGGGTTTCATCCACATTGCAGATGGAAGGGAGGTCTATTTTTATGTAAGAGGGTTGGTTAAGTATATGAATGGTGATAAATATTTTTGAGTCTGAATACGTAGATGGGATTTGAGAAGCAAGAAAAGCCATGGTATTGGTGAACTTGTTCATCAAACATAGAGTGGCTTGGATAAGGCAATGATCAAACGATGGCAATATTATATTTGTTGATAATTTATATTCCTAGAGAACATCATTTTTACACTAGTAGGAACCATTAATTTGGTTGACCACAAGTTAGGAATTGCCAAAAATGTTAATCTATTTTACTCCCAAAGACAAATCTGTTTGGAAAACCAAAACTAGGGCCTCATATTCAACACGTTATTGGTGTAATCAAAGTCAAGTTTGAAGGACAAGGAAAATTCTTACCTTCAAGGGGTATAAGGATGATTTTTACACCCACACCACATTGACATTTTGATCCATCAAAGAACATGGCCATTTTTAAAGCAATGTCTTTTTGAGAGAGAGTTGTGATGGACTCATTAGGAAACTCAAGGTTGGAAGGTCTATTATCAGTTAAAGGGGATTTGGTTAATTTATCAACAATAATTTTACCTTTGAATAATTTTTTTTTAAGGAACTCAAGATCAAATTTAACTAAAATTATAAACCATCTAGTCATACACCGATTTTGATATGTCTTAGAATACATGTACTTAAGGGGATCAATATTTTTGATGACAAAGGTTTTGTGGTTGAGGAGGTAGTGATGAGGTTTTGAAGCCATGAAGACCAAGGTGAGGCATAACTTATCGATATGGGTATAATGAGTCTCATTCTCTACAAGTGTTTGAATTATATACTATACTACCTATCCTTATGTTTATCATCATGATGTGCAAACATGGCACCTAAGGAATGGTCTGTGGTAAAGATGTAGAGATAGAAGAGTTGGTACTCTTTTAGAAGGACAAGGACATGTGGAGAGAGAAGGTATCATTTTAGTGATTTAAAGGCATTTTGATAGTATTAATTCCACTTAAAGGATATATCCTTCTTAAGGAGGTGATGAAAGGGCTAACATCTATCAAATAATTGAGAGATGAAATGATGAATGGATTAAGGTTTACCCTAAAAATTATAGAGTTGATAAAGGTTAGTGGGAGAGGGCATGTATAGGATTAATTTTAATTTATAATGATCAACTTCTATTCTATGAAGAGAAATGATGAATCCAAGAAGTTTACATGACAAGACCCTAAAGACACATTTCCTTAGTTTGAGGCAAACATGGAATTGGATAAGTCATTTGAAGATGATTTTAAGCATTGACAAATGGTCTTTATGAAATTTGGAGTTACGAAAGAGGTCATCTACATAGTCTTCCATGATTTTATGGATGAGGTCATGAAAGATGTAGGCCATGACACACTGATAGGTTACACCAATATTATTCAAGATAAAAGGCATGAACTTATAGCAAAAGGTTCCCCATGAGGTGATGAATGTGGTTTTGTGTTGATATTATAGGGTAATTAATATTTAGTTATGGCCTAAGAATCCATCCATAAGAGATATCATCTCATGGCCAGAAAATACATTAACAAGTTGGTCAATTCTTGGTAAAGGAAATTCATCTTTTGGATAAGCAAGGTGAGGTCATGAAAATACATACAAATACAAAGTCCCCTTATTACTTTAGTGATAATAATGACATTTGAGACCCATTGTGGATAGTTAATGGGTTGAATGAATTTTACATATAAGATATGTTGAAGCTCTTCTTTAACAAGAAGGGCCATGCAAGGGTGCATCCTTCGAAGATTTTAACTAATAGGCTTGGAATCAACGTTGGTGATGATGTTGTGGATGACTATGGAAAGGTTGACTCTATTCATATAACTATAAGACCAAGAAAATAATATGCTACAGTCACACATCAAATATGAGAATTTTTGATGCTTTAAGGAATCTAAAGATTAGACAATTTTGATTATGTGGGGGTTATCTTGAGTTCCCAAGTTGATATCAATAGTAGATTCATATAACATGGTTGATGTATTAGGAGGAAGGGATTTGTGAAGGGTGTAATCTTCAACACCAAGATAAGTGAGAAGGGAATCATCATCTTGAAACTATATAGTATTAATGGTAGGATAATCATCTTCAACCATATCCATGTGAGTTTGAGGAATGGTTTTGGTTTTGCCATAAATTTTATAGGTCAAGGGTCCCAAACTAATTATATTATAAAAAAAATTTAGTAGGGATGAATTTGAGGTCATTATATTTTGAATAAGGGGTTGGTGAGGATGGGGTTTCTTCCTCAGTGATTGTGATGGAAGGTGGATTGGTTAGTTCTTATAGTTGGATAAATCTAAGGCCATGCCATTCATGAGGATTTTGAGTTTTACATGAGAGAAGCTCATGTGGTTCGTGCTCATAATAGCATAAACCAAATCCTTTCTAAAAACACTAATGAAGGTATGTTTGGCCAAAATATGGTTTATCTAAGAAAAAAAAATTAGAGGTGAATGGTTTGATAGAAGATGAGGCATTAGAAGTCAAAGGTGGTTGATTGATTCCCCCATAGATAAAGTTGGTTTGGAAGTTAGGAGGACCAAAAGGGATGATGGTTATAATTTTAGAATCATATCTAGGATGTTTATCAAGATTTTTGTACTATTAAGGAGTAAGAAGGGTATCTAGAGTCAAGAGACGATATTCTTCAAGTAAAATATGTTGGAATGTGGATTCTAAGGGGTCTTTTGTAGGGATTTGGGAATAAGGTATGATTGAGTTTTTAGAATTTTTGTTGATGGAGGATGAAGGGGATGCATCCTTTAATGGAATGAGAACATCATTTGGATGGTAAGTCATGTTGCATGACTTAAATGGACAAGGGTTGGCTAGAATGACATGGACTTGACTCTCATGTTCAAATTTGAGGCACCTATGCAAAGTTGATGGTACACAACCCATGGTTCAGTTCCAAGGGCATCCAAGTAATAAATTATATTGAAAATCCTATTATACAATGTTAAAGAGCTTAGGGAGATTTTAAGGGCCTAAACATATATGAAGGATAACCATTCCCAAGATAGTTTCCATTATGTCATTAAAAGATCATAGTATGATAGTTGTTTTATACATGATGTTCTCATGAAGTTTAAGTTGATCATAGGCATGGGATGAGATGATATTGATGCTAGCTCCCCCCTCAATCATAACCCTTTTGATTTAGGTTTGATTGATGTGGGCAATGATGAGGAGGGGAGGATCTGGATCATTTGGGTGGATAGGAGATATCTCATAATCCTAGAATATTACAAAGGTTGATACTTAAAGGGATCTCACAAGGGCAGATAGAGGTTGAGGGTCTTCAAGTTAAACTTTAGGTGATTTCAAAGCCTCCATCATAGCTTGATAGTGTTGGGGCAAGTTTTGGATCAAATCATATAAGTTCATCTTCATTGGGGGTTGGTAAAGTTGCTTGAGAACTAATCAATGTTTTAGTCCAAATGGGTTAGATTGAGGGGTAGATAAGATAAAATTCTTGGGTTTTGGTGAAGGTGATTTGGGTTCTTTCATAGAAGAAGGATATGTCCAAGGGATAGATACTTTGGCTTTCCCTTTATCCTTTTGAATTTATGATTGAGTGACCACATGGATGGTGTTAATTTGGAATGTATGTGGGATATTAGGTTGCTTTAATTTATCTATATTCTTTGATGAGAGCTTGGAGGTAG
The DNA here is from genome assembly GCA_037957365.1 of Torreya grandis. NCBI lineage: Eukaryota > Viridiplantae > Streptophyta > Pinopsida > Cupressales > Taxaceae > Torreya > Torreya grandis. The sequence goes on along the minus strand of JARHVA010005475.1, from coordinate 181,118 downwards.
GTTTATGTGGGGTGGTAGTTTTAGGTTTTTGGCTTGGAGGTGAGCTAATAGGAATTTCCTCTATCAAAAGATAATTGGAATCACATAGTTTTTGGATTATGTCTTAAAGAGATTTATAGTTCTCAATGTCATGCTCAGATTTCCTATGGTATGCGAATATTAAATTATCATTGAACCAAGATGGTTTTGGGCCAAGAGGGTTAAATGGTTTGATGGGATGTAGGGTTATGTAGGAAGCTTGTATAAATCTTTGTAAGATAGTATAATAGGATTATCACAATGGTGGTAAGGAGGTGGAAGTATTTGTTTTGATTATTGGGGTTGGTACCTTTTTAGGGGTAGGCTTAATGAGTGGAGCTTTAGTTTGTGTAATGCTTTTGGTTGATGGTTTTGGAGTTTAAAGTTTTGGAGGTGTGGTAAGAAGAGGAGGTTGAGTTTTCAATCTTTTTTTTGGAGGATTTGAAGTTTTCAACAAGGTGGAAGGGTGAGGACCTAAATTGGATAAAGGGTATGGCCTTAGGATGGAGGGTGAAGTTGAAATGGGAGGTGAAATGGTTTTAGGCTTCTGAATTCTAAGTGGTTTAATATTTATTATTGGTTTAGATTGTGTATTTTTAGGTGGGGTCAACTCTAATTTCAAAGGTGGATGAGTCAACTCTAATTTCAAAGGTGGATGAGTGAGGTTTTGAGTTGGAATGACACCTAGGTTTTTGATAGGTTTAAGTAGGGAAGTGGGGTTTTTTTGTTTGTATTTAAAGGACTTAGGTTGGTTGGCTTGTTTGAATTTTGAGATGTAGATGAGTTTGCTGGTTGGTTGAGGTAGTTGTGGTTACATTTGTTGAGGTTAAAGGTTGTGTGGATGATGGTTTCATTGACTCCTTCTTAGTAGGGTAGGGAATCCCAAGATGGTACCAAAAAATTGCTTAGTTAAGGTTTGGTTTTGATAAAAATTCAAGATTTTTGATCGACCTTGAAAATGGTTTATAAGTAGACTTGGATTCCTTAGTGGTAGTTTCCAAGGATAGACCAAGTGGTTTCAAAAGTGGGATGGTCAAGATTTCCTCTTCTTTTGGCAAGAGTTATAAGGAAATAGTGGGTGATTCCACTATGGAAGGAGTAAGTAAGATGATCTCTTCCTTAGTTATGCTTTACGAAGGAAGGATAGATAGTTATAATATGGAAGAAAATAGTATAATAGTGATGGTTTATACTTTTGTTATGCTTTTTGAAAGAAGGATGGGTGATTCCACTATGGAAGTAAGTAGAGTAGGAGTGGTGGTTTCTTCCTTTGTTATGCGTACCAAAGGAAGGATGGGTGTTTCCACTATGGAAGTAATTGGAGAAGATTAATGGTTTGGGTCATGGGTTTGTCAATCATAAGTTCATTAAGAACAACATTTACTATATGCACCTCATGTTTATGGTATGTTTCCACATTTGTATACTCATTATTTGAGAAAGGTGGGTGGTTTGGAAATGGTTGATAGAAGATGTCAAGATCTTGATTTGGAGGTGCATTTGGGTTATCCATTACAAGATCACCCTTATCGATCAAATCTTAAGCTATGTTTTTAAATGTTTTGCATCTATCAACATTATGTCCAATAACATGATGGTAGTTATAGATTTCATTCTCCTCGTAATAAATTGGTATAGGATGGGATGAATCAAATTATTGAGGGGGTTTTATTGGTGGAAGTTGGAATATGGATGCTTTCAATAATTTCTCAAAAATTGAAGCATAAGACTCCACTAGTTAAGTATATTAATTTTGCACAAAGTAGTTTTGGGATTTTGGATCTTAGTTCAAAGAGGGGGATGGGTTGGATTGGTTGACCATCAAAGGAAGAGACATTTTAAGGAAAATGACATTGGTTGATCCTTTAGCTTTGGCATAGTTTGAAGGTTTAGAGGAAGCTTTGATAGATTTGAAGCTAGAATTTTTATTCCTAAGCTTAAGTTTTCCTTCATCAATTACTTGGATTTCCAATTTTCTAGCCATGGTAAATCTTCATCAAAGGTCTGAAATGTTTGAACTTGTAGGGTAGAGGACATTGTTATTACCCAACATCCCCCTTTTCTTTAAGGAGAAATGAGGACCCCTTTTTTTTTTTTTCAGATTTTGGTCTTAATATTGAGCCCCCCTTTTTTCATATATATATGAAAATTATATAAAATCTAAGGTAATTAACTTTTGGCAGGATGATATTGGCATTATGTTTCATTATACTAACTTTTGTTCTATAGAGACTATTCTTTGGGTTTACATTTTTAGGCTAATTATTTCAGCACTTATGCAATTTATCCTTTTGGGTTTTATGTTTAGGGTGTTTTTGGGCCTTTATTATTTTAGACTGAATTATCACAAAGCCTTATTTTATTGGGGAAATTATTGTAGACATTTTGTCTGAAACTATTCCCCCCAAATAATTTGGTCTACAAGCTCTTTACCTTACAAAATTTTGGACTGCAAACATTTTTCTTGAAACAAATCCCCTGATGGATTGTCCCTTTGACCCTACTGAACCTACCCTTTAGGACTTTTGAAATGACCCTTAGATATACAAAATTACCCTTAATGGAAATCAAAAATTCCATTTAGCCTTTATGAAGTAGATCCTTTGGGAAATTTTTTCCATGAAGTAGACCCTTCAAATCTTTTCCACATACCCTTAAGGAATTTTGAACTAGCCCTTTGGAATTTTTGAAAGTGTATTTTCTCCTTATAATTAGCCCTTAAGCCTTTTCAAATTGACAACTTTACCCCTTTCAACCAGATCTTTTAAGGCACACACACTTCAGGTTTTGTGTAAATGACCCTTCAGGACTTCTATTTTGAACCTTTACCCTACGAGACTTATCTTCCATGATATCCTTTTTAACCTCTTTGCAATATGAAAAGTGCCCTTCAACCTTTGTTTATTGGACCCTTTGACATGGACATACCCTTTGAGATTTCTATCCTAAGCCTTTGACCCTTTTTGAAGTGACCACTTGCCCTTCATGATAATTATCACAACCCTTTTCCTAGCAAAAAGACTCTTCAGACCCAAGGTACATACCATTCAGGGTTTGTGTAACCTACCCTTTGAGACTTTTGAAATGAAATTTATATGCACAAAATTACCCTTTAATAAAATAAAAAGTTCCCTTCAGACTTTACAAAGTAGACCCTTTAGGAATTTTGCAACAGACAAAATGTTTTACAAAGCAAACCCTTCAAATTAAAAGTGCCCTTCGAGGCAATTAAAAATTCCCTTCAAACCTTAGAAATAACCCTTCAAGATAACTGTCTTATGAATTTTTCCCAATTGAAATAGCTCTCCAAGGAAATTGTTGTAGAGATTTTGTCAGAAACAATTCCCTTGAAGGAATTAGTCTGTGGATGTTGTCCCAAAATCATTTTTTCTAATATAGACCCTAAGTGACTTCTTACTAAGAGTACTATTAGTCTCACCATACTTATACAAAATAAAGGTAAAAACATTTCCCATCAATATTTTAAATACCCCTACCAAATTGAGCTAACAAGTTTGAGTTATATAAGAAAATGGAATCCAAGTGAATGTTGCACATTTATGTTTCACAAATTGCTATTCAATGTAGGATTATATATAGGTGATACACCACTATTGAAAAGCTATTGTTACATTCAAACTAACTTGCATTGAAATTCTCCTAATTTTTTATAGTGACAAAGAGCCCTGGTTCCCATTTCAAGAGTACCACAAGTAAAACAATGACTAAGCTAGGGCTAAATTATTTATACAACATACATAACACATAGAAGAAGTAACATAGAGTATGCATCAATGGCATCTACATCTAGGAAATTTAGAGGGATTAATACACCATACTCACATTTAATTAGGGACTCTATGTAGTTCATAGATAAGTCTTCAATACTATAATATTTGGAGACAAGTACCATACTTATTTAGCATTATGGGATGTCATTGATTCAATGGACATGTTTTCACTAGAAGATGAAATTACACTAGTAGATAGACTATTCATTAAGGAAATGCTCGCATTCAAATGCCAAATATTACACTTTGATACAACCAAGCCAAAATTAATGTCGTGCATTGACCTCCTAAGGTACCTATTCTTTTTAGGGAAGATATCATCGGATGCTTTCATACATCATTCTAGTAATAATATGGTGGTCATGTGCATTTCAGGAGTAAATTTCTAGAGATATTTGTCTTTGAGTATACATGATATCTATTTTGACAAAAACACATTGGTAAAGTTTAACATAGAAACCTCAATGGAGAAGGTATTTTCTTCATGGTTACTCCTAGACCAGACCATCACATGGAAGGGAAGAAGAAAAAAAGAGTAATTTTGATTGACAAATTTAGAATAGAGATTCACATTGGTATCAGTCTTCTTAATTGATTATATGGTATACCCATTATTCATTTTGTAAATTTATATTGGTTACCACTATTGTACATGATGATTACACATGATAACACATACACCTTGGGAAAAATAATCAACCTTTGATTGAGAGAGAAAATTATTCATAAGGACAAACATCCCATACCCTCAGGATATTTCTACATGATGCCCTATTTATTGGATATAGTCAAGGGTACATGTTACAAAGATCTTGGTGAATTGTGAACTCTAGCCATAGATTATGAGAAGAACAAAATATATAACCCATTACCAATTCATGCATGTTTACTTCTACACTATGCATATGATGAGGATTTATGAAGATGTCTATGCTCAGATTTGGCAAGTCATTCATGGCTCACCCATGCCTCAAGTTAGACATAACATTTTGAATAACTTGGAAATAAAAGTGGATTATTTCCTTTACCCAAATTTTAATATTATCATGATTTGGGGAAATAAGGTTGGCCCCCTATGTCTCCCAAAGTTTGTATTAGATAAACTAGCTGAACTTGAAATCACCTTATAGTTATAGAAAAACATTGAAGAGGACTTATCAAGGTAGAAGAAGGCCTTGTATTTTGGACATTTTATAACTATTGTTAGGATGGTATATAAGTTGAGGAAGAATTTTAGGGAAGTAAGAAGAAAACATAGGAGTTATCCTTTCCATGTACTTACACATAGAGATTGGGATCCACATGGGCTGATCCAAAAGCAAATACATGGATTCAACATCCCTTATAGTCATGAGCCTTATGACTATGATTTTATATTATGAATGCTAAGTTTGATGAGGGCATATTAAAATGGGAAAAGATTTTTAGGCTACAAGAGGATCATTTGAGAATTATCTAGGATGACCCTTCCATTTCTACTAGGGAGTTGGATACCAAAAAGGCACTCTACAAAGGGTGGCTACATTCAAATTTCTGGAGAAGATATTCCAAGGAGCAATCCAAGGACCAAGTAGCTTCCTCCTCCCAAGGAATTCATTTCAATTTGAAACTGAAGACATTGAAGAAAGAGCCTAGGCTACCTGAGCCTAGTTTTATCAAGGGAGGATAAGCATGGGATCTCATCAACATAGATTCTAGTGAGGAAGATAAAACATAGGAATTCCCTACTGTAGGTTCTAGTCAAGTGTATATTGCTATGCCCTAGGTACATACTATCACATTTATTAGGATAAAAAATTTATAAATAACAACATCAACACCTCAAGAATCCCCTACACAATTCAAGACCCCTCTAGTCTATAAGAGGAAGCCTAGGACTCCTACAGGTAGTCCCATAATGGAGACATCACAAGGTTTGCCTACTCAACCTCCACATTCAGAATCAACTAGGGAAGATAGGGTGATCATCAAGGATATTGAGGATGATTCAAATGAGGAAGCAAAGTTCGAGATAATAAAAGATATGAGCCTCCAAATAGAGCCTATGGAGCTCACTTTATCAGGGACTCAATCTTTTGTTAGTTCTCCTCTATCTTCTATACCTATCTTTGGGAAAGTTACTTATATGGAAGTTACCACATCTACCCACTCCATCTCCACTACTACTATTGATCCCTCTATTTCCACTTCCATCCTACTCACCATATAGACCCTTTCTGTTCTTGTTAGAACCTCCACTATTAGAGCCCTCAAGAAGAAGAAAGTTTCCAAGAAAGTGCTAGTTTAACCACCTTATAACTCCATGTCCACTCCACCCAAATCACCCTTCCACTACTGTCTACCACTTCCATAGAGGAAACCAGAGTGATAAGTATTGGTAGGGGAAGGAAGACCAAGCCCAAAGTGATCATAGTCCATCCACTTCCTTAATTTGGAGGAGTGGATTGGTCTAAAATTATATGGCCTTCCCTACCTGACATCTTGACCAAGGCCCACAAGAACAATAGAGATTTCAAGAGGAGACTAGGGAAGAGGTTATTTTCACTTCCTCTGATGCATCTTAGTTAGACATTCCTCCATAGGTAGTGGATTTATGAAGCAAAACTTCTTAAATACCAAACTTTATAATCACTGAGCTTCCCTCTATTTCCACTTTGTTTAATACCCAAACTTTTAGTATTCAAAGGGTGAAGAAGAGGAAATTAGAAGATGATAAAGGCACCAAGATCATCCTTGAAGAAAGGCAAGAAGTGCTCTCCCTTATAAAGAGGTACAATAGACAACTAGGATAATCTCTACATGAGGAAAATTTTGTAGACCTAATACAAGCACACAAGGATTCCATAGTTTTAATCCATAAAGGCATAAAATTAGCTTGATAAGAGATTTAGGTAGAAGTGTAGGAATTAGAGGCCAAAGTGGAGCAACTGAAAGAGTAGGCTAAGACAATACATATTCTTATTGGCATAGAATCTAAAGTTTAAGAGGTAGCTTATAGATGTTATAACTCCTTGGAAGCCATGGAGTTCATGAAGGTTGAGATGGCCCCTCATGTGAACCAAGCTAATCAATTGTTCAATTCTTTAAGAGAGGACAATGTAAAACTAAAGATGTTAGTTGTCTATATGGGCAACTCTCTAAACAATCATCTCAACCTTATGATGATACTAGTATCTAATGCCTTAAATCTAGTATTCATTCAACAAGAAGAGGAAAAAGAGTGGATAAAAAATGTTAGGGATTTAATCCCTAGATATCAGGTACATGAGGCCCAACTCCTTCAAATTTTTTATGAATTGAAGTTATCCAAAGTTAAGGAATCCATAGGTAAGTTAATTAGTAGGTTCAATTTTGACAAGCTTATCTAGGTAGCAATTGATGATTTTAAGTAGAGATTACAAGGTGTGGAACTTGAATAAATTGAGTTTAAATTAATCAAGGATTAGAAAAATTTCACTAAAGTTTAAATCTTCAAGAGTAATTTTCAAATAACCAAGGAAGAGAATGTAAAGATCCTTAGACAGACTAAAAGAATTCATCAACCGCCACTACTAATTTTAGATATTATACGATAGCATCATGAAGTGGATTAAAAGGTTTATGAGGATACCAAAATGAATAAGAAGTGGGATTTTAGTAGTGTGACCACATCTTCAACTGCCACTTTAACCTCTATGCCAACCAAGGTGCATGTAGCACTTCAAATGACTAAGCCTTGATAGGTTGAGGTTTTATGCATGTACAATTTTTTAATTAAAAATGTAATTAGATTTTCCTTGTATTTTGAGTGGCTTATTATAAAAATTGACTTTATATTTTATGTAAATGCACACATTGCATAGTTTTGGAAAAGTTAATTTATTTATTTTTAACTTTTAGTTTTCTTTATACAGTTTTAGACCGTAGTTAAAACTACATGCTTTAACAGACACATTTAACCACCTCACATGACCTTGCAGGATGAGGTGACCCTTTCCCTAAGTATATATATAGAATTTTAACCTAACTTAGTTTTTTGTTAGAAGATTTTGGAATACAGAGTAGCAAAGCAACTTTGATCATCAATGAAGTGTTTTGAGTATTTTATTTCTAATTTTGTGCAATTCGTTGTTATTTCCATGGTTATGTGTTTCAATAATATTTAGTGTGATGCAACTATGATTAAATTATTGATTATTGTAATTTATATACTAATGTTAGATGTGCAATAGCTATTTAAAGATTAATGAATATATTGATTAAGTTAGTCAAGTTGATTGAATCATATTTTTGAATGTGTACTAGTGTTTTACTTTATGTGTGTGTGCAATATCTATCTCAGATAATTCATTTTCCCAAGCCATAATATCTTGATTAAAGGTGTGCAATAGTTGACCTAAAAGGATCAACCTTTGTCTAAGGCTTGAGAATTTCCTGCATTTTTATTTCTTTAGACTTCCTAGTCATGTCTGACTGTATGTGTGCTATTGCTACTTGCAATAGGCATAGGTTTTAGAAAGCATAGGTATATTTAGAAACCAACAAGGGAAGTGATTATAAAGAACTATAGAGCCTTATTTTTTACCCTAACTTACCCTCCTTTTAAAGGATGTTATCAAGAATTACCCACTTTAGATTAGAAACTAGCCACCCATCTAACTCATGTAGAGATTCACTCTTTTAGAAGGACACATATCCATCCAAAAATCCTTGTTAACAACCTACATGCCCTACCCCTATTACATCAATAGGTTGAAATAATCTGCATACTTGTAACTCATGCCTTGGAGTGGAGTTTACCTCTATTGAGATCTTAAAACATTGGCAATTACCTCATTAGACTATGGTGTGCATAAAACTTACATAAATAGTATTTCACTAGTGGTAGGAGGCCATTAAACCCCTAATAGTAGAGATTATTAGTTATGTAGAGTTGAAATGGAGTCATCTAGGAGAGTGACCAGATCTAATTCCTAGGCTAGTTTATTAGTGTCACCTTGAAAAGTCATAAGAGACCTAGAACTATGACAACAACTCTAGTTTAGAATAATCCACTACCTCCACTAGGGCACCCCTTACCCATAAGGAATACTTTAATTATTAATCAACCAATGGTCCTACCTTGGTTAGTTGGATTTTTTATTGCCATCCTAGGAGATGTGCATGATTTACCTAGGAATCTTGAAAAGTACCTACCATCATTTTCTCCTTCATGACCAAGGACAACAAAAGAATATATCAAATCTGCTAAAGATTTTTTAAGGATAATGAGTGTGGTTGATGAATATATTGCATGTTTATGATTCCATTTTACTTTAATGGATGTTGCTTATGATTTGTACTTAAATCTAATGGAAAACTCCATTACCAATTGGGATAAATGTCAAATATCTTTTCTTTCACAGTTTAGATAGGTCACCAGTCCTAGATTGGTATACCAACACTTCACCAGTATGAAGAGGGAGCCTAATGAGAACATCCATGCTTTCAATGAAAGATGGTATAATATGTACAAATGGTTGACCCCAAGGTATAAACTAGAAGCAACATTACATTAGAGATGTACAAGAATTCCTTAGATCCTATCATCATAGTGTTTTTGAGAAGAGCACTTGCTGCCAGTACTTTGGCATTAGAATTTGAAGATGCTATTATAATTGATAGGTAGATCAAACCATAGATGCTTAGGGAACATAACATAAAAAATTTATTTCTAGTGCTTAATCAGATACCACATGTAAAGTAGAACATTTGAGCATGCAATCAAAATCAATTATACAAACTACATTTGCTGACATAGATAATGTAGCCAAATTTTAACTACTTGAACAATCATGTGATGGGTAATAGTTATCAATAGAACCAACACGTAGATGTGCTTCCCATGACTATTATACAAGGTATTGATTCCATAAAATTTTAATTAGATTTCATTTAAAATATGGTCTAAAGTTGAGCAATAATTTTTTGAATATGCAATGAAAGATGGGCAATGCCAATGCCCCAACTGGTAACCAAAACAACTAATTATAGAGATATAAAAGACCATTAAATAGGCCTAAAAAAACATGGAGCAACCTATAAATCTCCCAAAATTCAACATAGTCAAAATGGCTCTTCCCAATTGGTATATAATACACAATACATCCCAACATGGTGAACTTGATTGCATTGAGTTATATATGCATTCGAGATCTTTCAAAGTGAAGTAACCAGACATGATCAAATGAATAATCCACCAAAATCCCATCAAGATCTTAGATATTCTATCATATCCATCTTATTCAAAACTCACAAGTTCTTCTTCACAAATAAAGATGACAATGAACTAAAAGATAATATGGATAAAGTTCATGCTTTCTAGCATTTCTAGAGAGGTGCATACAACTTAAGGAACACACAACTACTTACCACCTCAATTCATCCAAATACCATTATGATTCCTCCAAATCCCAAAGAAAACAACAATCTACCCCCTCCAAATGGGAATGATCAGCTACCAAGCAAGGAAGAACTGAGTAAAGGACGATACAACATTGTGGAAGATATGAAGAAAATTAAGGTGAATATAACTCTTCATGAGTTAGCCCAGATCATTGAAGAAAAGGAGCTATTGTAGAAGTCCATTACTAGAAATCCCCCTTTGTAAAGAACTAGAGTGACTATAGATAAAGAAAAAGTTATTGATGTCAATGCCATTTACAAGAGCAATCCTGGAGTGCCACCATTTCTGTTAACTATCAGGGTATTCAATAATAACATTCATAACTTTTTAGTTAATTTTGGAGCATCTAAAACTATCATTCCTACCTCTATATGTAATAATATTAGTCTAACTCCAAGTCCTTCAAAGAGAATAGTCTCTCAACTAGACAAAATGGTGGTACCAATAGTTGGATAACTAAATAACAACATTCAAGTAGCATCTAAACCAAGAGTCTAGATGACCATTGATATTTTGGTAGTGGACATACTAGAAGGTTATGGATTTTTGCTAAGTAGAGATTGGTCTAAAGCACTCAATGGATATCTTTCCATAGACTTCTTTCATATCTAGATGTCATGGAGAGGAATTACAAACCAAATCATAATTGATAGAGATCCAAGAATGAAATGTCCCATCATGGAATACAATGTCAAAAATGAAGATGTAAATTATGACTCTCCCACCCTTGGTATTTATACTTTTACCACTTAGAATCTAGTACAAAACCTAGAACCTGAAGGTTCAAATCAGCTATGGAATATGCATTTTGATGGAGTTAGGACCAAGTAAGGATCAAGCATAGAAATTGAGTTGATTAATCCTCAAGGTAAAAAGTTCTTAGTATCTTATAGATTACAATTTCCATGTACTAACAATAGATTTAAGTACAAATATCTAATTCTAGGATTATAGTTTACGCTAAAGAATAATGTAAAATAAATAAAAGTATTTTGTGACTTAGAGTTGGTAGTTAACCAAGTAAGAAACAAATATCAGTGAAAATTGTCTTATCTACGGATACATAAGCATAGAGCATGGGATTTAATTAAAATCTTTGAAAATTTTAACATAATAACACTCTTGAGAGAGCAAAATCAAGTTGGTGATTCAGTAGCTGCTACTACAGCAGTCTCAAGCTATTGTAGGAGTCTAAATAAAGGTATTTTCTATTTAATTGGTTCCTTGACCCTTTATTCTAGATAATCTAGAAAATTTCCAAGTATTCAATAATGATCAATAAATTATTTAGTTCTTAACTAATTTATGGGATTTCAAGTCCCAAATCATCAATGACAAAGACATTAACTACCTCTGTCAAGAATAAAAAATAAAGAGGACATTCTCCAACTCAAATAAAATCAAATTCTAGCCCTCTTAGTCTCCTTAGAAAGACCATTTGACTCAGACCCTTAGGCACAACAACTTAGGTAGCCTACAGTTGATGAATTACGCTTCAAGAGGGAAAATCTAGGAGATGATCATAACCCACATTATGTGAATATTGGTCTCAGTTGCATTATGGAGGAAAGATAGTGAGTTATTGATTTGATCACTCAATACAAAGACATTATCACTTGGATGTATGAAGACTTGAAGGAGTATGATCCATAGGTCATCAGTCACATGATTCCCCTGAAGCAAGACCATAAACCATTTAGATAGAGGCAAAGGCCAGTAAATCCTATTTTGGAGCCTCTTATTTAGAGTGAAGTGGAGAAGTTATTAAGTGCCAAAATCATCTTTCTAATTCAACATTCTATCTGGGTAGCCAATTTGGTCCTGATTAGAAAGAAGAATGGTGAGATTAGATTATGTGTAGACTTCAAAAATATGAACAAGGATTCTGAGAAAGATAATTATCCTCTGCCTTCTCTAGATGAGGTAATATAGACAATGAGTGGTTTTAAAATGATGTCATTTTTGGATGGATTTTTAGGCTATAATCAGGTACTAGTACATTTTGAGGATATAATGAAGATGACATTTACTACAAAATGTGGCACATATGCATACAAAAGGATGATGTTTGGCCTAATCAACATAGGCAATACCTTTCAATACTTCATGGATCATAAATTCAAGGGAATAATAGGAAAATGTGTAATCATCTATATGGATGATCTTACAGTGTTTTTGAAGAATATAAAAGATCACATAAGTCACCTAGAATCCATATTTGAGAGATGTAGAAGGTTCAATATTTCATTGAACCTAAATAAAAAAATATTTGGAGTCACAAAGGGAAGAATCTTGGGAAATATTATCACAAAGGATAGGATCACCATTGATCCAGATAAAATCTAAGCAATTTCAAAAATTTATCCAGCAAATAGCAAAAAAGAACTCAAGTCATTATTTAGGAGGATCAACTTCATAAAGAAGTTCATCTTAGGGTTTTTAGAAATCATCAAGCCTCTAAATTCCATGCTAAAGTAAGATGTTAAAATAGAGTGTACAATTGAAGCCATAAAGTATTTATAAGTCATTAAGGATGCCATATCATAGGCTCTCGTGTTAATTAGTCTAGACTACATAAAATATTTCTATCTATATTCATTCACTTTGTAACACACTATTACTAAGGTTATCACATAGAATAAGGATGAATTTAAGAATCTAATTGCCTTCATAAGAAAAAATATAAAGGATGCATAGCTTAGGTATTCTACGATTGACAAGAAATTTTTTGCTCTTGTCAAAGTAGCGAAGAAATTTCAACATTACATCTTGAGGAAAAAAACCACTGCTATTGTACCTCACCCTGTTGTTAAGCTCACTCTATCTTACAATGAGATTGAAGAATGTCAAGGTAAATGGATGGAAAAGCTCTAGGAATTTGACATAGAGATCAAGCCTAAAAATATCATCAGAGGTCAAGACATTGCTCAACTCATGATTGAGCCTGATCCATGAATCACTGCTAAAGAGGTATGCAAAGCATACATTTTTAAAGGAGAATGGTATATAGATATCATCTAGTATTTACTTATAGGAAATTGTCCATCAAAGCTTAATAAAGAAAGGATATATTTGAGGTTTAAATATACTCATTTCATGAATTATGAAGGGAGTCCTCTATAGAAGGAACTATGAAGGTATTTATCTTAGATGTGTATCTGCAGAAGAGGCTATGGAAATCTTGGATAACTTACATCAAAAAATAGGTAGTGGTCACCCTATTGGGAATACCACAACCCATAAAATATTGAGGTTGGTTACTATTGGCAAACCATATTTAAGGATGCTCATATGCATGTCAGAACCTGCCATGAATGTCAAGCATTAGCAAGGAGATAAGTATATGTAGTAATGCTTCTATAACAAATTATTAAAGGAAGACAATTTACATTATGGGGTTTAGAATTCATTAGTGTAATCAACCCAAATTACTTAGAAGGCCATATATTTATACTTATGGATATAAACTATTATACTAGATGGATGGAATCCATAGTCACAAATAATAGTAGAGCATAAGATGTGACTCACTTCTTGGAAGAACACATAACAACTAGATTTAGCATGCCCATCTCTTTGGTTTATGACAATGGACTAGCTTTTATATCAGTGGAATTGAATAAATGGCCACATGACAATTAGATCATAATGAGGTTAGATTCTAACTACTACCCTCAGGGAAATGGACTAGCAAAGTCAACAAATAAAAATTTGATTGATGCAATCAAGAAATCAGTAGGGGACAAACCTAGGGACTTGCATAATTTAATAAAGTATGCTCTTTGGGTAGACTAGATGAGATACAAGTAAGCCCTATAAGCTTTGACCTACCTACTGGTATATGGGAATAGACCAATTTTTCCCATCATGTTGAAGCTACCCACCTATCAGTTCATGTAAGACTATGAAGAACCAAATAATGGAGCAAAATCAATCTTACTTGATATAATATAACTTGAAGATTCAAAGATTGAAGCCTTGTAAACATTCAATAAATACCAGGATGTATTCAAAAGGTGATTTGATAAAAGAGTGAAAGTCAAAGCATTCAAGATTTTAGATCTGGTGCTACTATGGGATCCCATGAAAAGAAAGGCCAACACAATTAGTTTTCCCCATTATGGATTGGACCCTATTAGATTTTAGAGATCATAGGAAATAACACATTTCATCTAAAGGACGTCCAAGGTAATGAGCTTACATATCCAATCAAAATATAGTTCCTAAAGCATTACTTTAGAGCTATTCTATCTACAAATATTACTGATTGAGGAGATTCAGATAAGTTTAGACATAGGACTAGAGTAGATTTCCATGCTTTTTAGTTTAGTTTTTTTATTTATAATTTAGTTTCTTACTTTTTTTTTAGTTTTCAATGCTTTTCAATTTTTTTGGGATTTCTTGATTAGTCTTTTTGCTTTCAGTAGTCTATTTTTTTAGATTAGCTTTTACTGCTTTCTAGAGTATGTTCTTGCTTTCTAGATTAGTTGTTTTTTTGTTTTTTTTTAATGTTTAAAGTTGTGTTTGATGTTATTATTTCCAAGCTAAAGTCCAAAAAAAACTAAGTTTATGAATTATAAAAAATGGGAAAATTAAAATCTTGAGATGTTGGGGACTAGTTTACTAATTGGGTGTATTTCTGTGTTTTTGAGTCTTTACGATGAAAAAAGGTAATCAAAGGATTATTCTGAATAATTTCAGAATTGAATACTTTTACCAGGCATGTGTAATTTGATATTTGTGTGATTCATACAAATTTAGAAAGTTTTATTATTTTATTATATCAAATGTACTTATCATATTAAACATTTGTTGAAAGTTATAATTTTGGGTGTAGATCTGGTTGGCAAGGACGTTCTAG
This sequence comes from Torreya grandis, assembly GCA_037957365.1. Classification (NCBI taxonomy): domain Eukaryota; kingdom Viridiplantae; phylum Streptophyta; class Pinopsida; order Cupressales; family Taxaceae; genus Torreya; species Torreya grandis. The sequence continues at coordinate 166,024 of JARHVA010005475.1, read as the reverse complement.
TAACAATTTGTTTTATAATTATACCAGCTTACTAGGGTTTCATCTCCTCTCTTTTCATTAATAAAAAAATAAGAGAAATAAAATTAAAAAAAGAGAAAATAACCAATGAGTTCAAAAGAGAAAAATAAAATTAAAAGAAAATTAAAAGGCTCACATGATGAAATAAGGTCAATGCACCACACATCATGATTAGAAGAAAATAATGGAAGGAGAAGAAATAAATCACAAGGTATCTCTATCAGGGCTATGGACCCTTAGATGGAAATAGATAAATACCTGAGCTTCCCTTGATTTAATGAGATTTAATATATGCTATAATTAAAGCTAAAGTTTCATCAAAACCTTTCAAAAACTTATCACAAGGGTCAAATAAAATACACGTTTAACACACACATATCCAAGAAATTAAAAGGCAATTATGTTATGTGAATTAACTTGGGAATATCTTTCATGTTTTTGATTTAAGTATTTTTTCTATGTCACTTTTCAAGATTGATCTAAATATTGTGAAACTAGAGTTCTGGGTTCTCGAATACTCAAGAGTATTCCCCCTGTAAGTCTCCATTTGTTGTACCCAACATCCCCCTTTTCTTTAAGGAGAAATAGGGGCCCAATTTTTTAAATTTTGGTCTTAATATTGATCCCCCCTTTTTCATATGTTTATGAAAATTATAGAAAATCTAAGATATTTCACTTTTGGCAAGATGATATTGGCATTGTGTTTCATAAAACTAACTTCTGTTCTATAGAGACTATTCTTTGGGTTTACATTTTATGGTTAATTCTTTCAGCACTTATGTAATTTGTCCTTTCAAGTTTTATGTTTTGGGTATTTTTAAGCCTTTATTATTTTAGACTTAATTTTTGCAAAGCCTTATTTTGTCAGGGAAATTGTTGCAAAAATTTTGTACAAAACAATTCCCCTAAAGGAATTTGACCTAGAGGGTCTTTGCCTTACATAATTTTGAATTACAAACATTTTGCTTGAAAGAAATCCTTGGATGGATTATCTATTTGACCCTATCAAATCTACCCTTGAGGACTTTTGAAATGACACTTAGTTGTATAAAAGTACCTTTTAGGTAAATTAAAGTTCACTTCAACCTTTATGAAGTAGATCCTTTGGGAAAATTTTTCCATGAAGTAAACCCTTTAAATATTTTTGACCTACCCTTCAAGACTTTAAAATAGCCCTTCAACCTTTTTGAAAGTGTCCTTTGTCCTTTGAATTATCCCTTTGACCTTTTCAAATCAACCACTTTGCCCTTTTTGACTAGGTCTTTTAAGGCACATACCCTTTACATTTTGTGTAAATGACCCTTCAAGACTTTTGTACCAAACCCTTTACCCTACGATACTTATCCTTCAGGATATCCTTTTCAACCTCTTTGCCCTATGAAAATTGCCCTTCTAATTTTATGTATTGGAAATTTTGACATGGACATACCCTTCAAGATTTATATCCTAAGCCTTTGACCCTTTTTGAAGTGACCACTTACCCTTCGAGATAATTTTCATAGCCCTTTTCCCACCAAAAAGACCCTTCAGACCCAAGGCACATAACCTTCAAGTTTTGTGTAACCTACCCTTCAAGACTTTTGAAATGACCCTTAACCATACAAAAATACCCTTCAGGGAAATGAAAAGTACCCTTTGAGGATATCAAAACTGCCCTTTGGCCTTTACAAAGTAGACCTTCGAGACTTTTGTCACAGACAAAATACCCTACGAAGTGGACCCTTAAGATCAAAAGTTCCCTTCAAGGAAATTAAAAATGCCCTTTAGACCTTCAAAGTATCCCTTTGGGATAATTTTATATGACTTTTTCCCAAATGAACTAGCTCTTTGGGAAAATTGTTGGACACATTTTGTTTGAAATAATTTCCATGAAGGAATTAGTCTGTAGACATTGTCCCAAAAGTATTTTTTATGATATAGACCCTAAGTGCCTTATTACTAAGAGTAATACTAGTCTCACCATACTTAGCCAAAACAAAGGTAAAAATATTTCCCATCAATACTTTAAATACCCCCACCGACTTGAGTTAACCAGTTTGAATTATACAAGAAAATAGAAGCCAAGTAAAAGTTACACATTTATGTTGCACACAATACTATTCAATGCAAGATTCTATATAGGTGATGCATTGTTATTGAAAATCCATCATTTCATTCAAGCTAGCTTGTATTTAAATTCTCCTAATTTCTCATAGTGACAAAGAGCCCTAGTTCCTATTTCAAGAGTATTACGAGTAAAACAATGACTAATCTAGGGCCAAATTATTTGCATAACATACATAGCACATCGAATAAAAAGCATAGAGTATGCATCAATGGCATATACATATAGGATGTTCTAAGGGATGAATCAACCATCCCCATATTCAATTAAGGACTCCATGGAGTTTATAGATAAGTCTTTAATGTTATAATATTTAGAGATAAGTATCATAATTATTCAACATTATGGGATGTCATCGATTCAGTGGACGTGTTTTTACTGGAAGATGAAATGACACTAGCATATAGATTATTCATGAAGGAACTAATCACATTAAAACACCAAAGATCACACTTCATTATAGCTAAGCCATAAGTAATGCCATGCATTGACATCTTAAGGGACCTATTATTTTCGGGGAAGATATTATAGGATGCTTTCCTACATCATTCTAGTAATAATATGGTGGTCATGTGCATTTCAGGAGAAAATTTCCAAAGATATTTATCTTTGAGTATACATAATGTCTACTTTGATAATCACACATTGGTGTAGTTTAATGCAAATACCTCAATGGAGAAGGTATTATCTTCATGGCTACTCCCAAACTAAACCATCACATGGAAAGGGAAGACGCTAAAAGGAGCAATTTTGATTGACAAATTTAGGATGGAAATTCACATTGGTATGGATCTTATCAATTGATTATATAGTATGCCCAATATTCATTTTTTTTTTAATTTAGTTTGGGTGTCACTGTTTTACATGATTCTTACACATGATGCCACATATGCCCTAGGCAAAATAATTAGCCTTCAATTGAGAGATTAGATTATTCATAAGGATAAGTATCCCACATCCTTAGGATATTTATACATGATGGCCTATTTGTTGGATGCAATCATGGGTACATGTTACAAATATCTTGGTGAATTGTTGACTCTAGCCATAGATTATGAGAAGAACAAGATCTATGACCATTACCAATTCATGCATGTCTACTACTATATATCAAGTATATGGTGAAGATATCCGAAGATGTCTATCCTCAGATTTGGCAAGCCATTCATGGCTCACCCATGCCTCAAATTGGATAGAATTTTTTTATCATTATTTGGGGAAATAAGGTTGTCCCCTTATGTCTCCCAAATTTTCTACTAGATAAACTAGATGAATAAGAAATCGCCTTCTAGTGATGGAAAAACATTGAAGAGGACTTATCAAGGTAGAGGAAAGACTTATATTCTGGTCATTTTATAACTATTGATAGGATGGTATATATGAGGAGGAAACATTTTAGGGAAGTATGTGGAAAACATATAAGTTTTCCTTTCCCCACACTTACATATAGAGATTGGGGTCCGCATGGGCTGATCCAAAAACACATAAATGGATTCAACATCCCTTATAATCATGAGCCTTATGACTATGATTTCCTATTTATGAATACCAGGTCTAATGAGGATGTATTGGAATGGGCAAAGATTACTAGGATACAAGAGGATCATTTGATAATGATCCAAGATGACCCTTATATTTTTACTAGGGAGTTGGACAACAAAAAAACACTCTACAAAGGGTGAAAACATTTGAAATTATTTAGAGGATATTTTGAGGAGAAATACAAGGACCAATAAGTTTCTTCCTCCCAAGGAATTTATTTGAATTTGAAACTGAATATAGTGAAGAAATATCCTAGGATTCTTGAGCCCAGTTCTAACAAGGGAGGACAAGCACAAGATCCCATTAGCATAGATTCTAATGAGGAAGAAAAAACATAAGAATTGCATACTGCAGGTTCTAGTCAAGTGTCTATTATTATGCCCTAGCTACATACTATTCCATCCATTAGGATAACAACTTTATAAGCAACATCATTATGCCTCAAGACTCCTTTACACAAGTTAAGACCCCTATGGTCTATAAAAGGAAGCCTAGGACTCCTACAAGCCATCCTATAGTGGAGACATCACAAGGTTTTCCTACTCAACATCCACATTCAAAACTAACTAGAGAAGATAAGGTTATCATCAAGGATATTGAGGATGATTTAGATGAGGAAGTAGAGTTAGATAAATTCAAATATATGAGCCTTTGAATGGAGCCTGTGGAACTCACTTTCCAAGTACTCAATCTTTTATTAGTTCTCCTCTATCTTTTGTACCCATATTTGGGTAAGTTAATTTTATGGAAATTCCCACATCTACCCCCTCCATATCCACTACTACCATTGATCCCTCTATTTTCACTTCCATCCCACTCACCATATAGACCCCTTCTATTCCTACTAGACTATTAGAGCCCTCAAGAAGAAGAAAGTGTCCAGGAAGTTGCAAAATGTTTTGACCACCTCAAAACTCCATGTTCAATCTACCCAAATCACCCTTCCACTACCATATAACACTTCCATAGAGGAAAACATACTAATAAATATTGGCAAGGGAAGGAAAGCCAAAACCTAAGTGATCATGGTTCATCCACTTCCTTAATTTAGAGGAGTGGATTGGTCCAAAATTATATGGCCTTCCCTACCCAATGTCCTGACCAAGGTCTACAAGAAACAATAGAGAGTTCAAGAGGAGGTTGAGGAAGAGGTTGGGATAATATGTATATGAGGAAAATCTTGTGGAATTGATATAAGCACAAAAATATGCCATAGTTTCAATCCATGAAGGCATTAAATTAACTTGATAAGAGCTTGAGGTATAAGTGTAGGAATTAGAGGCTGAAGTGGAACAACTAAAAGAGCATGACAATATAGTACATATTCCTACTAGCATAGAAGATAAAGTTCAGGAGGTAGCCTCTAGATGTTATAACTCCTTAGAATCCATGGAGTTCATGATGGTTGAGATGACCCATCATGTGAATCAAGATAATCATTTATTGAATTCCTTGAGAGAGGATAGTTCAAAATTGAATATGTTAGTTGTTTATATGGGAAACTCTCTATACAGTGATCTCAACCTTATGATGACACTAGAGGAATCTAATGCCTTAAATCTAGTAGTCATTTAGTAGGAAGAGGTAAAGGATAGGATAAAAAATATTGGGGATTTAATCCCTAGATATTAGGTGCATAAGGCCCATCTCCTTCAAATTTTGCATGAATTGAAGCTATCCAAAGTTAAGGAATCCATAGGTAAGTTAATTATCATGATAAATTTTGACAAGCTTATATAGGAACCAACAAATGATTTTAAGTAGAGATTACGAGGCTTTAAACTTGAATAAATTGAGTATATATTAAGCAAAGCTAAAAAAAAGTCACTAAATTTTAAATCTTCAAGATTAATTTTCAAATAACCAAGGACAAGCATGTAAATCTCTTTGAACAGACCAAAATAATTCATCATCCACCACTACTAAATTTAGACATTATATGACAAAAACATGGAGTGGCATAAAAGGTCTATGAGAAAAATGAAGTGAATAAAAAGTGGTCTTCTGGAGGTGTGACTGCATCTTTAACTACCACTTCAACCTCTACTCCAACTAAGGTGCATGCAACGCTCCAAATGACTAAACCTTGATAGGCTGAGATTTTATGCATTTATAATGTTGTAATGGTGAATATACTTAGATTTTCCTTTTATTTTGAGTAGTTTATTTTAAAAATTAACTTTATATTTTGTGTATATGCACACATTACATAGTTTTAGAAAAGTTAATTTATTTATTTTTAACTTTTAGTTTTATCTTATACAGTTTTAGATCGTAGTTATAAATACATGTTCTAACTAACACATGTAACCACCTTGCACGAACTTTGAAGATGAGGCGACCCTTTTTCCCTATGTCTATATATACAATTATAACCCAACTTAGATTTTTTTAGAAGATTTTAGAATACAAAGCAGTGAAGCAACTTTGATCATCAACAAATTGTTTTGAGTATTTTCTTTCCAATTTCATGTAATTAGTTGTTATTTCCATGGTTGTGTGTTTCAATAATATTAAGTGTACTATAGCTATGAATATATTATTGATTATTTTAATTAATATACTATTCCTAGATGTGAAATAGATATTAAAATATTCGTGAATATATTGATTATGTTAGTCAAGTTGATTGAATCATATTTTTGAATGTGTATTAGTGATTTCTTTGGTGTATTTTTCTATGTGTGAAATAACCACCTCAGATAATTCATTTGATCGAGCCATAATATCATGATTAAGGGTGTGAAATAACTACCCTAAAAAGATAAACCTTTGTCTGAGGCTTGTGAATTCCCTACATCTTTATTTCTTTAGACTTCTTATCCATGTCTGACTGGATGTGTGCTATTACTGCTAGCAACAGGCATATATTTTAGAGAGCATAGGTTTGTTTAGAAACCAACCAAGGAAGTGATTCCCAAAAACCATTGAGCTTTATATTCTACCCTACCTTACACTCCTTTTTGAGTTTATTATTAATACTTACACACTTTAGATTATAAAGCAACCACCCATCCAAATTACGTAGAGATTCACTCTTTTAGAAGGCCATACCTCCATCCAAAACACCTTGTCAATAACTTGCATGTCCTACCCCTATTCTATCAATAGGTTAAAATAAATCACATACATAAAAATCATACCTTGAAGTGGATTTTACTTCTATTGAGATCTTAAAATGTTAGAGGTTACCTCATTCGACTGTGATATGTATAAAACCTGTATCAATAGAGATGTGTTCGACACATGCCTAAGAGAAAATTTCAATTAATTTTTTTTGGGTAAGGAGAAGGAAAGTTGGTTGATTAACCCCCTCCATTGAGTAAAAAAATTAGCAATGAATTCATCCTTAAATTTTTAAATACAATATAAGTTAGTTATGGATACTTTCTTGGAGATGTTGATGGAGAAGTGATCCAAGATTTGAGCAAGTTGGGTGAAGGAAAAGAGGGAGTGCCTAGTTATCATATATACCAATCTAACGTATGTCCTATTAAGGACATGGGGAAGGTCCAGAGTAGAAGAACATCATTATAGGTAATGAAATAGAATTCATGCCTAAATTCTGTCAAATGTTGTTAGGGATCTTCCTTACTTTAGAATTTGGAAAATTTAAGAAGTTCCTATTGAGTGGGGTAAAGACAGATTGGTACGGAAGGGTAAATGGGTTCATTATAAATATAATCATAGGATAAAATATTATGGGATCTAGAAATGGATGTATCTAAAGTTGTCATTTTGTCCATTAACATTTTGAGTAGGTCAGTTTGTGGTGCACCCACATAGTTATAGGGTATGTGTTGTTAGGGTTGTGAGGGTACAATATATTGCATGTTGGAAGGTTGGGTGGATGTCACATATTGATAATTAGCCATAAAAGGTTAGGATGATATGGAAGGAATATATCCTTATGGATTTGGGATATAACTTGGATTAGGTGCAATAGGTATTTGTTGAGATATGGGCATGGTTGGGTTGGTTAGTTGGAGATGTGTAGTTACCCTTGTACTTATGGGTGGGAGAGTAGATGGTATGGAAACCACTAAGTTTTGGAATGGTGTGAATGATGTTAAGTTTTTGGTAGCAAGAGGTAAGGAAACTATACTAGTGGAGGGCATCCTAATGCTAAGTGGTGCTTGTGTTGCCATGGGTTGGGTTGTCCCTACATTTGAAGGGTTAGTGATGGGGTTGATGGAATTAGAAGGTGATTGGGTAATGGTTGGTGGTGGAAGAGAAGATTGGTTTTAGACAACAATGGTTTAAGGGTTGTTTATGGAAGAGGAAGCTTAAATCACCATGAATTGGGTAATAGAGATGGTGGCAACCAAATTATCTCCCATAAGGTAAGTGGGTATGCCATAAGGTGGCTCAATGGAAGGAACTAAAGTAGGTACATGGTTAAAAATTGTGGTAAGGTAATGTTGGAGGGAAATGAGATTATTTTAAAGGAGATTGGTGAAGTCCATATCCCCTAAAGTAAAATATCAGGGCATATTAGGACTCCTCAAATGGTCGAGAGATATTTCTACATCTAGAGTGTGATCCATGGATGAAGAAGAGGAAGAAGGTTGGTGGTGAGGTTGGTTTTGGTAAGTTTGGTCTCTATCTTATTGTCGTGTCAAGACCTTATAATGAAATGGTGGAAGTTTTAGAAGTTTGATGGAAATGAACTCATTAACTCAAAAAGAGAGCAAAGAATAAAAAGTCAAGAATATCATACACTCACTAAAAGTACATTAGACCCTAGAGTTCTTTTTATCTTACTTTAGGCTTATGAATTAATTTTAGAAATTTTGAGACTCCACTTGGTTTTTGAAACAAGTACTAGAATATGTAGTCTATGGATGGTTTTGGGTTTGTGTAGGCTTAAAATATATTTATAATATAATTAATACATGGCTTGGTATTGGGGCCTATCCCTTCCCTTCACACACCGCAATGTAAGGGTGTCATGTGCTTTATTAGTATATACTAAATTACTACAGTTTATACTTAGTCAACATACTAAGCTGGTTCTCCCCTTGGTGGTGAAATCCAAGTAGGATAGCCATGATTAGGGTTGCCACTAGGTGATGAAATCCAAGTCAGCTCCTTTATGTCAATGTTTGATGAATTAATTGTGTAAGTGGTTTGGTATGTGCGTGGGAAAAAAAATGATTGCTACAATTGATTTACTGATTAATTAAGCTATGTGACTTAATCATGCAAGTAATCAATGGATGAAGGTTGACTTTAAACCTATAAGGAAATTTTAATTTTTTAAAATGAGTACAAAATAACTAGATGCACCTAAATTCAAAATGAGAATGCAAGTTCTATCCTAGGATGAATGCCTTTCCACTTTTTAGAAATAAAGGAAAATAAATGATTTTGCCTTTTCAAGAAAGTCAAGAAAACAAGTACTTACTTTTGATTTTGAAAAGAATAAATTGAAACTTATGATTTTTAATTTAGAAATGAAGAAAATAATGTTTTATTTTCAAAATCAGAGAAGTGCAATGAATTATTCTTTCACTAATGTAGCTAGAATGTTTTTAAACAATTACAAACCCAAGATAACTCTAGGGTCCCACTCGATGTGCCAAAATGTTTCACTATGTTTTTGTATTATTTTATTTTGCTTTTGGAAAAAATTAAAACTTAAAGAAAGGGAGAAAGTGTAAATAAAAATGGATGTGGTTGCACGCTCTGTGATCTAGATGATGTGAAATACCCCTTTTTGGATTAGGAAAAATGACCTGTAATAAGAATAAGGCTAGAAATATGATTGATTGTTAAGATTGGAGGGTGGATTGCCTAGCAAGTGATAGATCCAAGAAGTACAAGACTTCCCTAGAAGGATGTCAATCCACTCATTTTAACAAATTAGGTTCTAAATAATGATAATAAGAAATGATTGCATAAAGGACTAAAAAATACTTTAACACAATGTAATAAAATTCTTTTCAATAAAGATGATTGATTTAACAAAATGACATTAATTTATTCAAAAGAAATGCTACAGTGCTAAAATGTGATTCAGGACAATTACTTTTGACTATATGTTGTGATATGGATAAAAAAAAGATTTTGAGTTAGGGATGATAGGTGATTTTAACTTGATGTTTTTAGAAAATAAAATTACATAGAGATTGATGTCGGTTACTAGGTAACCAATTCCATTCAAGGGTAATTGATGTCAGTCAAGGATGATTGATGTTAGTCACTATATGTTTGTCATAGTTCTAGCTTTGGGAAAAAATGGACTTTGGGCTAGTTGCAGAGGGGTTTTGTGGGATATTTAGAGGTTGGTTGATGGTCATAAAGGCATATTAAAAAACCAAGGATATCAAACAAAAAAGTTTAACACTCAAAAGGCTAGGAATGGATAGTGGGGATTTGGTGGAAAAAGGGGTATTTAAAGTTTCAAAACTCCAACACAAAAGAGAGTGTGCAGAGATATTGAAAGAGGGTGAAAGCAATAAACTACCAAAACCAAACACTAAACTTATAAAAATCATAAAATACTTAGTTGTTAGGGAGTTTCTATACTGAAGATGACTTGAAGTTGAGTGAGAGCTGGTTGGAAGCCTGGAACAAAATAGGTAGAGTAACAATGCTTAAATCCTTAGTCTTGAGGTGATGAAGCACTTTATGATCTTTGAACTGGTTCTCTGGTTCAATAGAAATCTTTGATTTGTACAAGAGTTTATTTCTTTCTCAAAATTATTCAACCTCCTGAGCAAGGGTCACAAAGCATCCTTAATTAATTGATGTTGGTCCTGGTCAATCGATGTTGTTTGAGGGATGACTGATGTCGATCAAGATGGAAATGGTATAACTTACCAAAAATAGTGTTTTACACTCAATTTTGGTAGTTAAGGACATTATAAATGGTCTATTATTGTTTATGAAAGCATGGTCATGTGGGTATAAATAGTCTAGGAGGTCAGGACTTAAATGCTAGGGTAGGAAATGGACTTAAGGCAAGGTGTCACTAAGTTAGCCATGGGATTAGTTATGGTGAGGTGTAAATAGAAATTTATTAGCTTAATTAATTTGGCTAAATATGTGTGAGGGGTAAGTGGGTGTTTTTAAGGGGTTTAAAAATGTTCTAACCCAAGGGGGACCAAGGGGGTCTAAAAGGTGTACTATGACATCTAGAACCATTAGTGCAATTTTCTAGTGTCTATAATTTATTTTTCATTTATTAGATAAATTTCAAAATTCATTAGACTAGTTTCTTTATTTTTGGTAAATTGCACATTATTGCATGTATGTTCTCTCCCCAACCCCTTTAGGGACCTCAGGTAACCAAGATCACTTAGTTTATTACCTTTATCTGAAAATTTGTGTTGGAAAGAATTTCACATATGCTTTCCCTATGGTTTGGGTGATTTGGGTGACCCAAAAATGACCTCTAAAGTCTTTCCTTTTTCATTTATTTATTTTATGCATTTGGTTTGTGGGTGGGAGTTCATCACCTCCCCACAAGTTCTTTAAGGGTGCATTGACATGGGGTTTCATCTCCCAACATCATACCAACCACACTCCATGGTGGGATATACAAATTGGGTAAACTATTGGATGGGATAGTGGTGAGTGGTTAGCTTGAGCATCCCAATAAGTACCCAGGCCATGTGGTAGTCAAACATTGGACTTCACTAAGTAGTACATGGCTAGAGTTATTATTTAAAGGAACATACCCTTCTATAGTAAGCTAGGTGGTTTGGATTCATTTGATGTGATTGTGCCCTTGTGTTAGCCACACTTGGGACCATCAAGTATGTGTGAGATTTATAGATTTTAGTCAAAAACCCAATTACCACCAAATATCATGCCAAATTCTTAGGGTTCCTCACTCTAAGTTCTTGCCATGTATCAATGCTTGAGAGATAGAGGGGGCATAAAAAAATCTACCTATACCTATTATTTATTTTTTGGATTAACATTCAATTCCTCACTAGCATTGGTATATCAATGGAAAATTTAGCTGAAGCTATGCACATGCATGTTAGTTATAAGGAATAGGACAAGCCATTTCTACTATTTCTATTTTTTTATTCACATGTGTGTTTTTAGACTAAAACTATTTGTTTGTATTATCACATCAAAATGAGTTCAAAACTATCACATGTTTGTACACTACTTTAGCCTAAGAGGTGTTGCTCTATCCATTTGTGTTACACTTTGTCTTAAAGTCATTTGTTTGTCTCTTGTTTAAATGAGGCATCATTACGGTATCCATTTCATTTCAAACTTTTACTTTGGATATTCTAGTTTAAAAACCATTTTCCATGACATTTTTTTGAAGGAGCATTATTATGCTATCAAATTTGTTTTAATCTCTTGTTGCTTTTAAAGCTAAGTTCCAAGCCATTATTTTACCTTTCTTGCTTCAAAAATGTAGCTACATTACCCATTTTGGTCTAACCTTTTTACCTTAGAACATTTGAGTCTTTTCGTATTAAATATGAAATTCAACCTTTCAAAGTAAAATACTAAACTAATCAGGTTCATGCTAAATCCTCATCTAATTTGGGCTTAGGTTGTTTACCTTTTGTGTTTGGATTATGTTGCTTGTGTTGATTTCATATTTGATCTAAAATACCCCTTGCCTAGACTTAGTGCTTGTTGTTTATTTTATACCTTGTGTAAAGTGTTCTTTTGAGCTAAGTTTACCATGTACTTTCTTTGAAGTTTGTCATGCCATTTTTTGAGTGTCTTAGTCCCATTGTATCTAATAGTTTTTCTGAGTCAAATTATAAGTCTTAAGTGAGCCAATTACCAACTATCACCTGAGCTAATTACCTTAGTTTAGTTTACTTTAGAGTTCTTGTTCGATTTTGTTTTTCTAATTCTAGCCTTATTTTAAATATGATTATAATTAGCTTTGGGAAAATCATTACTATCTCTTGATCTTATTTCATAATTGTTCTAATTTGTTTAGACACTCTTGTGACTGATTACAATCACCTATGGGCAAATCAACACTCTAGCCATAAATGAGGTTGAGCATTTGTGTTACTTTTTCCATTGATTATAACCACATTTGGGTAAATCAGTGTCATTTTATTAGACTAGTCTCATATTTTTTTTGATTTATCCTTTTCTAGTTTAGTTGTTTATGTATCTTTTATAGGGCTAAAGGTCCTTTGTTTTTAGACCTCAATTATTTGTTACCTTTAGAACCTTTTTTGTCACATGACCTATCCATGGATCTAAACATGGCTCATTACACATGTAGAAGCACTATGTATAGCCTTGTCCAAGGGATATTTGTGAAAAATGACCCTTTTATTCAATATTCATATGATGGTGTCACTTATAAGATGGATCCTTATCCACCTTATAACATCTCATATGTTAAACAAAGGTATGACCCTTTAGCACAATATTTGGTAACTGTGTTTCCTTATCTAGGCCAAGAATCAAAGCAAACACACCAATACCTTGCTCAAAATATACCTAAAATTTAACAAAATCAATAATAAGATCCCTATTATGTTATGACACCAACACAAACTAACTATGATCTGTACTTATTTGAATGTCATTTGTTAGAAAACAAAGACAAAGTTCTAATTAGAGCTATTTAAGTAGAAGTCAGGTTTCCACCAGACTTCCCACAATAAATTCTATGTAGTTTGATTAGAAAACATACTAATGTGCTAAAAATTTAATCATTCAAATAGGAATCTACTAATTATAGCCAAGATATAGTCCAAATACCACAAGAAGACCACAATATACTTGTAAAAGGAAAATGTATTATAGATGAATAAATGGAATAGGTCTAAAAGGCAAAATAAAATTATCTCAACCTAGTTCATAACCTAAATGCAAAGGCTATTTCTAACACACCATTTATTGAGATAATTCCATCAACAAGGTAACAAATATATGCCTCAAGATATGTAAGCTAAAATGTAGACCCTTTTATCCAAATCACATTGGTTAGTGATATGTATAATGTTCATATTTTTATGAAAGACAATTTTCTCAAATATAAGACCTCATTCAAAATGTTGTAGATTGAACACAAGTTCAATCTAATTTAAACCAAGGTGGGTCTAATTTTCCATTAAGTAATACATAACAGATTAATCTAAATAACTATATGAGTGGATTGAAATAATAAGGAATAGGTATGCCTATCTACCAAACTCAACAATAAATCTCTACTCCTCAACCAACTACTACCTTGAATGTGCAATAAGGGGAAATGAGCCAACAACATACCAACTTATCATTGCATCAAGTGTAGAACACTATGTCACCTTAATAGGTGATAATAAATGTTCCACCACAACAAACACATACCAATATACCTTCTCAATCATAGACATTGCCTAACCAATAATATATTCCTATTGGTCAAAATTTGCTATTTGGTCAACAAATACTAAGCCCCCAACAAATGATGAACCCCAAACAAATACCAAAATAATAGTTGCCAAATCAACACTTGCCAAACCAATAATTTCCAAACCAATAGTTTCCAAACCAATAATAAATATTACTTTAACAATAAGTATCGATCTAAAAATAGGTGTTTAGCCAATAATAAGGTTCTTATACATAGTAGGTACCAAGTGATTGATAACAATTTCCTTTCACCCAATTGGTATTGCACATGTAATAAGGATCCAAATACCAACACCTTTAACAACATGGACCTAGTTAGTAGTGTGTTCCCTATATAAAACAGTGTTAAATAAGTAGGAAACAAGTTACCTCATAAGCCCAATAATACCAACACATTACACATATCTAAATTCCATTACCACAACTGTAATTCATTAGCTAGGGTTATGTGGCCAACCTAAACCAAAATGTGCTTTGATAACAACATATTTTGTACCCATAGCATAAACCTAATGCATGGATATACATACTTGGTCATCTATCCAATCCAACCAACATTCCACAATATACCTATCCTAGTCAAGGTAATCCACCTTTGACTATGTAATCTTCATAATAATAGGCCACTCCTTCTAATTTCCAAGCCCAAGAGTTTCAATAAATGAAGGATGCAATTTAAGTAATAATTGGAAAAAAAATGAAGAAATTCACACTGGAGGAGATATGTTCTTACCCATTCAACATGGAGTATTTTTAAATATAATTTATACTAGGTTATGATCCACCTAAATTTGAAAATACAAAGGCAAATGTGACCCTAGAGATAATTTGAATGAATTATTTGTTATCTACCAATCGATGGCCTACAATGATATATAATTGCTTCTACTATTCCTAAGGAGTCTAGATGAACAAGCCTTAGAATGGTCATTGAAATTACCAAAGAATTATATACCTAACTTCGATGATCTCTCAGAGAAGTTTGTACAAAACTTTTCATACAATCTTAAGAACGCGATTACTATTGTGGATCTATTCTAAGATAAATAGAAGACTAGTGAAAGCTTCACTACATACTTACAATGTTGGAGAGACCTAACAAGATTTTTTACACATAATTTATCAGATAAGTATTTGGACACAATATTTACTAGGAGCTTACATAGTGAGATATCCTAAAATATTAAGCTACAATGTGGTCATACGTTTTAAGAGGTCATAACAGAAGGCATACATATTGAGAAATCCCTTGTTAATAAAGGCAAAATCAAGTTATCCTCTACCAATCATAACTAAAACCAGAATCAAGGCAAGAGCTATAATTGGAACCAAACTCAAGTACTAGCTTCAATTCCATTTCAAGCCAATAACAATAAAATACCTAAACCCTACAACCACAATACATAAGATGTTGGTAATGGGGTTATTAAATCATGCCATGCTGATTGTCTGTATATTTCTACCCAATCAACAACCACTTCCTCCATACATTTAGCTAAGACCTCCACAAAACAAACCAACACAAAATAAAAACTAATTACAAGCCCCTCTTCTAAGGTGAAAACCACCTATTACCTAATAATTTAGAGACCTTGGTGAGTCTATTGAGTTTGTGTTTCAAAGACTGGTTTTGGAAAATATGATTAGTTTGCCTATACCAATGTCATTTCCTAAATATACTCTTTTTCCTAATTGTTACAAGGAACATAAATTTTGTGAGTACCATAGTGTTAGACGACATTCCATAAGATGGTGTATCCAACTCAGACATCTAATTGATAACATGTTAGAGAATAGATAGAAAGAGACACCCATGCTCCTATGAATAATCATAACTTGGGTATATACTATAATCTATTTCCCCAACATAAAAATAGAAACAACTAACAATAATAACAAAAAAAAAACAAAAACAACATTAGATAACTCCACCATAGAGTCAATAACAACAATGCCAACCACAATAATAATAGTAGAATGTTTGAAATTAAGGGGAAAATGATCAAACCAACCAAGGATATCATCATGTCATTGCATATACCTATAATAATGTTTTAGAACACGTTTAAGGTGTTCATGTTACCACCATCACTACCAAACCTAGACCACATAAAAATAGACTTAGACCTTCAAAAAATAATGCCTATCTACCAAATGATACCTACTAACCTCCTTCTATTAGTGATTATTCTATGGGCCATGTTGATAACCATGAACCATACCATCCAATAATCATCATTTCAATCCCTACCTACCTAGCCAACTAGCAAAACCAAGTTCCATATCGACATTGTGCAATCACAACTTGATGAACTAGAGTCACTATCAGAGGAATGCAACCAGATACTATAAATAAGCCTAATTAATCTTATGTGACTATTAGATATAAAACAACTGACAAAACTAAGGGGAAGACATATGATATTGTAGAACAACTGAAGAAGACACCTTCACACATCTCCATGATAGATTTGTTATCCATGTCTACCATATACAAAGACATCCTAAATGAGTATTTAAACCAATCCCTTATACTAGATGATATCACTCTAGATAAATTTCAAGCCATGGTAGGACACTTGGCCCCTAACTAATGTCTCACCTTTTACCAAAGTGATATGTCTTCCCTAGGACCTCTACATAATAACCCATTGTACATTGAAGTTGGTATAAAAAACCATACAATTAAAGGTGCCCTTGTAGACAATGCTTTGGGTCTCAACATTATGTCTTTAAAGCTAGTCAAACATCTTGGATATATAACATTTGACTTATAGCTGGATATCATTATAATTAAGGCATATGATAACAAATAACATGAATCTCAAGGTACTAGTAGTCTACTAGTATTCATTAGGACATTGACTCATCATACTCTATTCCATGTTTTAGATCTAGAACTATCTTACAATTTGTTATTGGGCTAACCCTGGATCCATAAAATTAGGGCTATACCTTCTACATTGCTTTAATGTATAAAATCTCCACATTCAAGAATGGAAGTGACTATTCCTATTGATCTTTAGCCATACCGGTATTGTAAATGCCTTGAGGCCAAGTATAAAAACTATAACTACCTATTTGACATTAATCCTATGCCTAAATTACATGGAAAAAAATATGAAAAGGGAAAATCTATTAAATTAGGCCTATAAACTAATTAAATTAACTTAGATAGCTTAACCTCCACCTCAACCATGCCTCCACAAAAAATTTCCAACCATTTCTAAGTCACTAATAAAGGTAATGGAAAATATAGTACCCATGACGCATTCTATATTTCCAAATCACCTAAAAATATTAAAGTTTATGGGAGAGCTACAGACAAAAATAATTATATGGCATGGTAAACCAAAGGAAAGTCTCAGCTAAATAATCCCATTGTCTTCAAACTAGCCTCTAGCCTAGAGTAGGACCCCTTAGCGAAAGATGATTCATGGCTCCACACTAATGAGTTATCCAACTATTACTAAAGCATGAAGTATCCCATTACACAATGGATTATGGATCACATAGCTTATAAAGGTAGAGACCTTGAGTTACATCAACAAGGTATGATAAAAATAGTCTTAATGACTAAGTACAAGGGAAATAATGGTATTGAATTTAAACTGTATGGGGGTGACCCTACATACTTAATTTCATTCCAACACTAATGAATAATTATGATGATGCTATCAAAAATACAAGGTTTAGTTATAACATTTACGATGACCTTAATAATATAAACTTGTTTGAACCCCATGCCATTTTTATTCTTATCCCTATTTATTAACCTTCACATTTAACCCTATACCATCTATAATTGATATGTTATGACCAACGAGAATCAACAATGCCATTAGATGAGTTCAAAATTTTTGAGGCCATATACAAAATTATGAAGCACAAGAGACCAATATCCCACAATATATTTATGGATTAGACATTAGTACTAATAAGAGATAGGATTTTGCATAGATTGTTCAAGAGTGCCCTGAGGTATTTTTATCATGGCCAATGCCATTAGGATATTTTGATTCATCCTTTTAAAAAGAATTAAAATATCTAGTTCATCTAGAAGAATTTTTTGTTGCCAATCAATTCAAATCCTTGACAACTATTCTAGATGATGGTTCTACACTTCTAGTGGAAGACACTTTAGAGGTAAATATTGGGACTTTAAAAGACCTAAAGTGGATTAAAATAGGTATGTTCCTCACTGAGGAGGAACATAAATATTTTACATCCCTTTTGAGGGAATTTGTTGACATATTTGCATGGGCCTATTTAGACATGCTAGGTTTGGACTCCACTTTAGTTATACACCATCTAATTGTACATCCTAATTCCCAGCCTATTAAATAGAAGTTACACAAGATGCATCCTCATATTACTATGTTAGTAAATAAAAAAGCAAAATGTATCAAGCCAATCGACTATTCATAGTGGATTTCAAACATTGTGTTAGTAAGTAAAAAGCTAGAAGGTATCATAATCTACACTAATTTCAGAGACATAAATAAAGCCTACCCAAAAGAGTATACACTAATTTCAAAGGCATCAATAAATCCTACCCAAAGATGACTCCATTTTGCCTAATATTGACATGATAGTCAATTTCATGATCAGTTATGAAATGCTCTCTTTAATAGATGACATTTTAGGTTATAATCAGATTAAGATAACACCAAAAGATCAACACAAAACAACATTTACCACCTTGTGGGGAATGTTTTGTTATCAAGTAATGTTTTTTTGACTTAAAAATGCTAGAGCCACTTACCAAAGAGCCATGAAATTGATTTTTCATGACATGATGCATAACATTATTGAGGACTATGTCAATGATATTTTGGGTAAATCACAGAACCATGATGATCACCCAACCACACTATAAAGAATCTTTGAGAGACTTCATGGGTACAAAATTAGGATTATTCTAAAGAAATGTGTATCTAGAATCAATTCTAGTAAAATTTTAGGTTTCATTATCTCTCATAGGGATATTGAAGTCAACCCAACCAAAGTTTATATAATTACAAAAATGCCACCCCTTTTTACCTTGAAGTAGCTCCATAGTTTGCAATGCTAGATTTAATCTATCAGACTCTTCATCTCATAATTTGCTGATAAATGCTATCTATTTACGTACTTAATGAAGAAAGGTGTTACATTATCCTAGAATGAAGACTGTCAAAATGCATTCGATTAGCTTAAATAATATCTTTCCAACCCACCTATTTTATTTTCACCAACACCAAACAAGCCATTACTTCTTTACCTATCAACAACTAAGAATGCCCTGGGGGTACTTTTGGCACAACATGATGAACAAGGAAAGGAGCATGCCATATATTATCTGAGTCAAATATTGGTTGTGTATAAACATAAATATATGCCAATTAAAAAATCCTATTTAAAAAAGGTGTTTATAGCTCAAAAATTACATCATTAGATGCTAAAAAACAAGACCATTATTATTACCAAAGTATATCCACTCAAATATCTACTTTCAAAATTAGCTCTATAGGGTCATATGGAAAAATAGATTATGCTACCGAGAGAGTTTGAAATTAAATATGGCAACCAAAAAGCCATTAAGGGGTATGTAATCATAGATTAGATTGCTGAAGCTCCTTTTCAAGATACTCAACCTCTTACATTTGGATTTCTAGGTAAAGCCATTATGATCATTGAAGAAGTATATGCACCTCCTATGGTCAAATAATAGAATATGTACTTTGATGGATCATTCATGACTCAAGGATCAGGAGCAAGAATATTGTTTGTTACACCACAATGGAATCTCATCCCTAAGTCTTTTCATATTAGATTTACCTATACCAACAACATCACTGAGTATAAAGTACTCAATGTAGGGATTCATCAATTAGTATAGTAGAACATTCAACATTTATTGGTGTATGGTGATTATTAGTTAATCATCAATCAAAACACCAATCAGTATCAAACTAAGGATGAGAAGTTAATACCCTATAAATAAATGTTCAATACTCTCAAGCAGTAGATTACCAACATCCAATTTGAAAGAATACCTTGGGCCAACAACACAACAATAGATGTTATGGCCATTATTGGTTTGATGATCCAAATCACTAGAAAAACTAGGGATTATCAATTTCTTGTTAAACATCTTTTAGTGATAACACATGAACAATAAACAATTGAGATGGTTTTTGACATTTTTTATCCCATGTCTCTTGGTACTTAGATATATATGCTTATATTCAAAACCAAACCATGCCTCCTAATTTATCACATAAAAAACAAAAAGTATTTTCCCACAAAGCCTATCACTATACCTTACTCAAACCAACCTTGTATCATAGAAACTATAATGGAAGTCTACTTCATTATTTACCTTCAACATAATCTAGACTAGAATTGAGGGAAGTCCATAAAGGAGGGTACGAAGCCAACACCAGTGGGGCAATTTTATCCAAAAAGTTACTACATACTAGTTATTACTGGCCAATGATGGAATTAGATGAAACTACACATGTGAAGAGGTGTGTCAAGTGTTATAAGAAAACCAATTTGATTCATGCTCTAGCCAAAACACTCAAACCATTGACAACACTATGGGCATTCTTAATGTGGGACTCGGCTTTGTTGGTAAGATCAATCCAACATCTTTAGATGGCCATAAACATGTCCTAATTGCTATTGAATACTTCACTAAGTGGGTATAATCCATTCCCCTCACTTAAGTCAATGGTAAGTAGATCTCCAAGTTCATATGCAACCATCTCATTTTCCACTATGACATCCCTTCTGACATTAAATCTGATAATGGCATATCATTCAAGAATAAAGATGTGAAATCACTTTATTTTAAATACCACATGAAACAATATTTCTCTACCACTTACTGTCTATAAGGTAACAACCAAGTTAAGGCTTCTGATAAAACCATTATTTATATTCTAAAGAATATTTTCAATGATGCTAGTTGTAATTGGCACTTACAACTATTTAACACCCTCTGGGCATACCGTACCATATTTCATACTCCAATAGGAGATACACCCTATTCACTTATTTATGGAACTAAATCCATTCTTCCCATTAATTTTAAGTTACATTCTCTCTGAATTTCATTGCAGTACATCATAGATCATGAAGACTAAAGAGTGGCTCACTTGCAAGAGCTAGACCTAATTGAAGGAAAATATTTAGCTACCCTGAATAATATTCAAAATTATCAAAACTAACTCAAAGGCCAATATAATAGGCATGTAAAGCATCATGAATTCAATCTTGGTGACCTAGTACTAAAAGAGAATTAGAATAATGTCAACATTGAGACCAAGAAAAAGAGAAAGTTCTAACCAAACTGGTTAGGGCCCTATGTAGTTGTTTCCAATTACAATTCTAGAGCATACATGATTACTACACCAGAGGGAGATGAACTTGATGAACTGATGAACATAATGAACATAAAATATTTCTACACTTGAGGGATTCAAATTATTATTGAAAAGGATCATCTAATTTATACCACATTATATCTATTCTTTGTATTATTCCCCTTACCATTCTATCATGCCCTTAACCCTTCACCAACCAGTTATTGTTACCTAACCTTGCCTATCACATTTGGCCTTTATTCTTATTCATCTGTACTTTAATTATGCTTAGTGGTTGATGACTGATTTAGTTCTAATAGTTGTTTTAGAATTACATGTTCAAATGGTAGTATATGAAAGCAATATGATAGCGGTCCTACAAATTACATCCTTTATTTGTTGTTATGTTTGACTAGTGCCACTGATTATAACCACCTTTGCAAAAATTAGTGTCCCACCTTGTGCTACTAATTATAACTGCTTATGGGTAAAATAGTACCATTGACCCTTTGCCATTATTTTCTAATTATAACCTCCTATGGGAAAATTAGGGACAACACTTTTACCATGCATTGTCACATTACCTTGCCATTAATATTATCATTTGCCTTGCCATTTTCCTTTTACCTAATTTTTTTGGTACTTAATTTCACTGCATTTTGTGAAGGTGAAACTATAGTGACTTGAGGTCCTAATGGGACTATTTACACAATGATCAATTAATATTTAGGTTATTTTAATAACCCTTTTTCCATATGCTCTCACCATTTTATGAGTTTGGAACATGTTGTATCTTGTAATTCTCTATTGAGTTGAGATACCAAAAATACCAAAACATTGGAATTATTTCACCACCTTTTATGAAGGTGGAATTACAATGACTTGAGATACTATGAGACTATGTAGGCAACACTTGTTTCACATTGATGTTAGCTTAGTCACCCCTTTTCCATATTCTCACCATTTTGGGAGCACTTTAAGTTTCAACACTCTCACCATTTTGAAAGCCACCTAAGCCATGATCTCACCATTTTGTGAGTTGGAATATTATATGTCTCTTAATTCTTGATCAAGTTGAGATGCTTGTAAAATTCCAAAAACATTTATAAAGATCTATAAAATCCTAAAAATCATAAAATTATGAAAATTGGCTTAGAATTTCTATGTGAGCTAAAAATCCATCAAAATTTCTAGGATGGGACATATTATCTATTCAATTTATTTCTAGACCACCTTGGTCTTTTTCCTCCCATTTCTAGGAGAAATACATCATCTTGAGGTTTGCACAGATTATGTAGGCAACACCTAGATACATAGGGCATCTCAGGTTATCTCAAACATGCCTTCCTTTCTTTTTTGACCACTTCTTTGTCTTAAAGGTATTGGGACCCATAACTATTCCACAAGTAGCCACTTGTCATTTAGTTTCTCCATCATTATTGGCCTTAAACCCTACACTATCATCATTTTATGAGTTTAAGTTGTGAGCATTATGTATTCAACTTTGATACATTAATGACCACTTGGATTCATCTTGTGCTCTCACCATTTTGTGATCAATTTTTAATTCCAAGCCTTAGATGTAGCAAACACTATGGATTATAAATTTAGCTCATTAGTGGATACTTTGTCTCTTGACTTTTAGTGTGGTTTTAAATTTAACCATACTCTCATGCTCACATGATTTTTTTGTGTTGATATTGTCATGATTGTAAAATGTCATCCCATCTTCTCTCACACACTTGCCATTTTGTGAGATCATTCCCATTTTAATCTACATGTTAATCATGTTTTCTTATCATCCATTTTATTCTATCCCATATCTTGGGAGAACTAAATTTAACCTGAAGTTCACATTGGATCTTATGTCCATGGAAATATGTAGGAAACATCCACTTACCTAGTGCATCTAGAGTCAGTTTTGTTACCCCTTCATTTTCTTCTATTTCCCTAATTTTATTCATATTATTTTTGTCGTTATTTACTTATAGCTTAGGGGCAAATGTTAGTCTTTTGTTCTATGTTTTTTTACTAGTGTCATTGCTATAAATCTTAAGAGTCACCATGTTACTAAGAGTAACACCTCTATTACACACATGAATAATTTGTTTTATATTTGCACTAAAATTGTGATTAACCATTGTTTTTGTCTTTCTGTTTGTTTCACTTCATTTGTTAGAGTGTTTTTTTACTGCATTTTTCTTTGTTTAGTTTTTTTTTCACTTTGTTTCTATTTTATTTATTTATTTATTGGTGTTTTGTTGTTTGTTTTTATTGGTGTTTTGTTGTATTTTTATTTTATTTGTTTGTTTTTATTTCTTTATTTATTTGTTTATTAGTTGCTTCTCAATTGCCATTTTTTTTTTGCACTTAAGTCTTGATTATCTATATTATGTACTTTGATTGCAAATTCTTGTATTTAGCTTTACACTTGATTTATTTGTTATATTTACACTTGAGATTTAATTATTCATATATTATTCCTAAGTTATTCATATTTAAATTTAAATTAAATTTTCTATGCTTAGGATATGAATTATCATTTTAGTTATCCATAACTATCATGCACAATATCAAAAGCTATAGCAAAACTATGCTCACAAAGTCTTCTAGCAATGGTAACACCTCTCTGATATATCAAAAACCCAACTAGTTACCCTAGCATATGCCTAAATGCATGAGTAATAAATAAGTAAAACAAATGATTTATTATGTATTTATAAAGATGAGCATCTCTGAATAAGCATCTATATAAGTCATACAACATAATCAGATGATAAGCTCAAAGGAGCTTTTTGTGCCTTCACCATATTTTTTGGGCCTCCCCTTGAGACCCAGTTAAAAAAATGATTTCTTAACCTATATCCCAAGTTTGTTAAAATGTGTATATTTGAACTCAAATTTAGGTTATAAGTGTGTTTTTATCCTTTTCCAACACCATATTTTGGGCCTCCCCCTGAGACCCATTTAACAACACAATTTATCAACTTATATACCATGTTTGTTCCAACATGCATCTTTGCACTCACATTTAGGCTAGTAGTGTGTTTTTATCCTTTGCCAACACCATATTTTTGGGCCTCCAATTGAGACCCATTAAAAAAAATGATTTCTCAACCTATATCCCATGTTTGTTTGAATGTGCATCTTTAAACTCATAATTAGGTTAGAAGTGTGTTGTTATCCTTTACTAGCACCATGTTTTTGGGCCTCCCGCTAAGGTCTAATTTACAACATAATTTTTTAACCTATATCCCATGTTTGTTTGAATATGAATCTTCAAAATCACATTTAGGTTAGAAGTGTGTTGTTATCCTTTGCCAACACCATGTTTTTGGGCCTCCCTTTGAGACCCATTTAATAACATAATTTATCAACCTATATCCTATGTTTGTTCGAACATACATTTTCAAAGTCACATTTAGGTTAGAACTATGTTGTTATCCTTTGCCAACACCATATTTTTGGGCCTCCACTTGAGACTTGTTTAAAATCATAATTTATCAATCTATATTCGATGTTTGTTTGAATGTACATATTCAAACTCACCTTTAGGTTAGAAGTGTGTTGTTATCCTTTGCCAACACTATATTTTTGGTCTTCCCCCTGATACCTATTTAAAAACATGATTTATCAACTTATATCCCATGTTTGTTTGAAAATACATCTTCAATCTCACATTTAGGTTAGAAGTGTGTTGTTATCCTTTATCAGAACCATATTTTTGGTCTTGTCCCTGAGACCCATTTAACAACATGTTTTCTTAACCTATATCCCATGTTTGTTCGAATGTGCATCTTTGAGATCACATATAGGTTAGAAGTGTATTGTTATCCTTTGCCAACACCATATTTTTGGGCATTCCCTTGAGACCCATTTAATAACATGATTTGTCAACTGATATCTCATGTTTGTTCAAACATGTATCTTCAAACTCACATTTAGGTTAGAAGTGTGTTGTTATCCTAGCACCATCTTTTTGGGCCTCCCTTCAGACCTTTTTAACAACATAATTTCTCAACCTATATCCTATATTTGTTTGAATGTGCATCTTCAAACTCATATTTAGGTTAGAAGTGTGTTTCTATCTTTTGTCAACACCATATTTTTTGGCCTCCCCTTGAGACCCATTTAACAACATGATTTCTTAACCTATATCCTATGTTTATTCAAATGTGCATCTTCAAACTCACATTTAGGTTATGAGTGTGTTTTTATCCTTTTCCAACACCATCTTTTTGGGCTTCCCCTTGAGACCTATTTCACAACATAATTTCTCAACCTATATCCCGTGTCTATTTGAATGTACATCTTTGAACTGACATATAGGTTATAAATGTGTTGTTATCCTTTTCTATCTCATCATAAATATATTTTATGGATTTTTTTCATGAGTTACCCTTACCAATTTGCCCCTTTATGATAAATTTTATTTTTGACCGATTTAATGATTATAATCACCTATGGGAAAATCATTATTTTTAACCACACCACCTGCCCTTCTAGGGTAAATGTATATGTTCTTGATTATAAATACATTTGGGAAAATTAGTATGTTTCCCTTTCCATTCTTTATTGTAACTGCATTTGAGAAAAATAGTGTTTCTTTCTTTCTGTTCCTGATTCTAACCACTTTTGGGTAAATTAGTCTTTTTTCTATTTTCCTTTTCTGACTATAACTACCTTATTGGGGTATCTATATATGCCACTACTTATAATTACCTTTCAAAAAATCAATGACTCTACCACTGTTACTATCTATAAATGCCTTTTGGAAATTCATTAATAAACCCTCATTGTCATCTAGATCATGTCATTTTCTTCATTTCAAGGGAACATTTGATGATTATATTTTTTCTCCCACTCCCTTGAGGGGGCATCAAGGGCTTATTGACTGCTCTCTAAGGCATGAGCCATTCAAATTAATTAATTTTTCATTTTTTAAAATCCATTATTATGCATGTGTCTTGCAATGATTTTTCATACATGGATAAACTATAGACACTTAATTTTGGTCATTTTCATGCTTAAACTAGGATTCAATTCAATTTCTAACAAATAACATATTTTAAGCTTAGAAATAACCTAAATTTCCTATATTTATTCATGTAAGGGATTTAATTACTTATAAATGTGATGAGGCTATCTTATTTGGGGTATCATGCTATATACATCACTAACCTGGTTCAGTTCGAACCCTAGTAAAATTATGACCTGGTAATTTGGCATTTTTGACATGCCAAGCTATTAATTCATGACATTTAAAATAATTAACAAAGCTAAAAGTCAATAAGCAAGACTAATTCTATTTTAAATCATAATTAACTTGCCTAAACAAAAATTCCAAACTTGGCTTTACTGTCACCTAAATCTTGGCTAGATAATAAACATGTCTCAAAAATCACTAAAGAATGTGGTCTTTTAGATTTACACATAGATGAACATGAAGTCTTGTAATCAATCATCAAAAACATAGGTAATGAAGTCTATGATCAAGAAGAGAAATAATTTTTATTTTGGAAGGTAGTACGCACCTATTGAGTGTAAACTAGGTGTGATAAGACTAGTGGGTGTGTTAGAATATTTAATGTCTAGGTGGGATAATTTAGACCCTTAACACACTTTGGTTTATTATTAAATAATAATAATTTATTATTTATTAAACACAAGGTGAAAACCTCATGTAAATAAATAATAAAATATTGTGATTTATTATTAACCAATAAAATAAAATGAATCTCAGGAAGGATGGACCCATTGGTTACAATGGTCACCTCCCCTCACATTTATTAGAGATAGGGTTTTAACTCTATTGTTTTTTTACTATGAAAACACTTAGTAAATTTTATATTTGTGTGTTCCAAATATTTACAAAGGTTTTATGAAGGTTTATGTAAAGAAGTTAGAAGGGAAGGATTTTTATTAGGGTGCAGATTTTTTGAATTTATTGAATATCATCTTTGTGGGTTTTTTACCTCTTTGAGATTTTCCCACTTTAAATTCTTGTGTATTGTATCAATTATGCATTCTATTTGCCATAATTTATTCATCTAGATCCAATTTCTACATTGCATATATATTTTATATTTTGTTTATTTTATCATGGAATCAGAGCTATGAGATGATTGGGTGATTGGCAAGAGTTTTTTGTTGGAAGATTCAAAGCGTTATCAAACAAAATTTATACTTATCTCAGTGTCGTATGATATTTTTTACAACTTTGGAGGCATACTATATTTTTTTATAGATCATTCTTTGCTTTGTGAAGACTTGAAACTTAGCATTGGGTCTTCTAAGACCCCCATCAAGCATCCAAAGCAGCTAGAAATCAGCCTCAAAAATCCTTTTGGCACCATTTTCATAGAGGCACCATAACCAACCCGAGAAAACTCAAAAACATGATTTTTTAGTCAATATTCAATTTTGTAAATTCCTTCATTGTTAAAAAAATTCTAGAAGATTGGAATAAATTTCAATTTTTTTGAGTACTGGGCTCTCCCAAGCATCTACAAGGGCATCGTACTTCAACCTAGATAAATAAAAATATTGAATTCTTAATCAAAAATTCTATATTGAGGGTCTAGTTGTGTTTATCAAACAAAAATGTGAGGGTTGCTAAAATTTTAAGCAAATTCGAGATCTGTACAAGGAGATCTGAGCTCTTAAAATTTCATAGGGATGCCATTGTGAAGCTATAGGTATGCAACTTATGTTACATAGTTTTATTAATTATTTATTAAATAATTTTTTATTTAAACTTCAAATTATCTATGTAGACATGTGGCCTCCACTTTATTTATCTTTTACTCTAAAAGTTAAAAAGAAAGAAATTGTTATTTACTGGTAATTGTACATGCACAATAAATATTTATTTATATTTTATTATTATTAAAAAAAATGAAAATAAATAAATATCAATTAATGCATGTAAATATTTAATTAAATTTATAAATGAGTTGGTGATCCTATTTTTACTAAAACTTACAACTAAGAAGATCTCGAGCTCAAAACCCTTTAATTTTTTTTATGTCTTCTTAGTTATCTTGGTCAAATTAATTAAAATTTAATTTGAATTGAATTCCATTTTTTATTTTGCATTCTAACTTTTCACGTGTCTAAAACCCTTGTTCTGTTAAACTTGTTTTGACTTTCAACCTAGAAAATATTTTGACAAACATAGTCATGTCACGAGTCAATCCATAGGTTTTGGCACCTTTCAGATGCATCTAAATGGTCCGTTTTGTGTTTTTAAACCTTATATTATTAATTTTACAAATTTTTAATATTAGTGTCTAGGTGGTCATTCTGAGTGCAACTCTTTTGACACCTAGTTTAGTATAATTTTTGTTCTAATTTTTTACATTATTTTGCATCTAATTAGATCCTTACTTCAATATGCACATATGATTTTATTTATTTTACAATAAACATTTACAAACTCATTAAAATTTTTATCTTTTTTAAAATTATTCTTACATTAGTATATTTTTGTGACACGACACCCTATTTTGTTGTAATCTTTCACAATATTTTTTCTTTGTGTAGAATGAAATTGAATAATTATTACGTGTTTGTAATTTCAAATTTGTTTTAATATCAAATTAAGTTAAAATTAACTCTAAAATGTTTCATTTTAAGCATTTGTTTATTGTCCTATTTAAATGGAAGTTATGGCTTCACCTCATTTTTCCTTAGATAAATCTCAAATGTTTAATGGAAAAAACTATAATATATAGAAAATTCTTGTTAAAACTAAATTTATGGCTTAAAATTTGTGGAATATTGTCATTGGGACTAAAAAATACCCTTCTAGACATTATGTGACCCCTGAGCTTATCAATGCATTTCAACAAAAATCGGAGGAAGCTATGTCCATTATTTTACAGTGCTAAGGATGAATTCATTCTCTACATTAGTGATCAAGAGTCTCCTAGTGATGTTTGGAAACTCATTTAATCCATGCATGAGGGCACTCATCTCTCAAATATTATTAAGTTAATCCTTGAATTGCTAACTACACCTATGAAAGGTGATGATAAAGTTGTGAATTTTCTTACTAAAATTAAAAAATATTAAAACTCAGTTAGATGGATGTAATTGTAATTTGATTTAGGATCAATTGATTTATTTTATCACTCATTCAAATATTCATTAAAATTTTAAAAGTTTTATATCAATTTTAAATTCTAAGTATCAAACTAAGTAAGATATCCCTAACTTTACCACCTTGTTTACTCTCTTTATTCAAGAAGAGCAATTTATGACCAATTTTTATTCTAAAAAGAATACCACTGAGGTACTTCTCACATTAAATAATGTTTTTGATAATATAAAAACCATAAATGTAACCCTAATTATGCTAAAGATAAATTTGATAATAAAAAATCTTGTGATAAGAATCATAAATCTAAATTTAATGGAAATTACAATTTGTGTGGTAAATTTAGTCATAAGAGAGAAACATATTATAAAAATAAAGATATAAATAAAAATAAAAATTCTAAAAATAACAAAGGAAATAAATCTAATCAAAATAAGCTAAAGAATCAAAACCCTAATCAAAATAATAATCAAGATTCAAATGTTATTGCTTTGTGTGCTACTATATTTACTTTAAATTAAAATGAGTAGATTTTAGATAGTAGTGCATCACAGCATATGACTTGATTATCTAATATTCTATGTGATTCTAGAGATATCTTTGAAAGAATTTACTTAAGAGACATTTCTTTTTTAGAAGCAACTAGATAGGGAAAAGTAATGTTTTCAAATGTTACTATAAATGATGTTTTTAATGTACATAAGCTTAAAAAGAATTTTCTATCTTTTTCTCAACTTAAAAATGATAATTTCATTATAACATTACTAAAGATAGTTGGTATATTAGAAATCAATCTAGCTCCTTAATTGTTGAAGGTGTTAAAAAATGGTTTATATATATTTTCTCCTTCTTCTACATGTTTTTTTTCATCACATACTAAAAATGAATCTCAATTATGGGATGAAAGATTATGACATGTTAATTTTAAAAGTTTACATGATATGTCTGTAAATAATCTTGTTGGTGGACTTCCTTCTATCCCCTCTCATCATGAAATTTATGAGGGTTGCTTATGTGGTAAGCAACATACTAACCCATTTTACAATAATCATGATGTGAATTCCTCACATCATTTATAATTGATTCATAATGATGTTGTATGACCTTTTGAAGTTGTATCTCTTAATGGTTCTTTATATTCTATTACTTTTATTGATGATTATTGACAAACTTTTGACCCCAAGTTAAAATAGGGAAAAATTATAAATTAAAAATTAATAGGGTGGTCATATGGATTTGTCATGGTCTATAATGGTCCTAAAAATCAACATAAGGTCATGTTTTTCCTTCCTTATCCTTGTCCAAGTTCTAGTCTTATGAACACTTATGTAGTCCAAGAGGTCAATTATAAGATATTATTGTGTAAAACTTGTTCAAAGGTTAAATATAGTTAAAAGTCACTAAAAAATGTTATTTTAATGTCATTATATCATGCTCTAATCTTTATTTTCCTCTCAAATGCAAAAAAATATCAATTTGGCCACCTTTTGGCCGATATAGATGAATGGGTCATACCACTTCAAGAAGAGAACATTTAAAGAAGATTCAGAATGATCCTAGTATTAGAGAGAGGTTAGATAATTTTTGAGTCAATTAGGTACTAAAAAAATTATAGTTTCAACCTCCCAAATAGGAAAAATGACACTTTTAAGTACTTTTGACAACTTGTACGGCCTTATAGAACGAAGTGTCAGTTGGAAATGGTTTGGAAGTGTTTTTTAGGATCCTTCACATCATTTAAAAGTCTTGGAATAATTTTCAAGTTTAAGTGATACTCCAAACACCTTTTCTCCTCCATCACTACCTTCACAAGCTCAAAAAGGCAAAATTGAAGTGGATGGTATGGCCAAGAGAGAGAGATAGAGTTAGGATATAAAATTTTAGAAAATTTTAAGGGTCCTAATGAGATTAAAATTATTTTAATTGGTTTTTATAATGATTTCCTATTATTTATGAATAATCACTAAGAGTGATATTAGGTCATTATGGCCTATCCATCCAAGAGGGGTCTCTTATTTCACCTATTTCTCCACTTCATAACTCAATAGATAGGAATGGTTTTGAGGGATGTTTTTATAGGTCATGGATCTCAATTTTATGGTGATTTCATCAGCCAACTCATTTCTACTTCACTTGAAGGAAGAAAGTCTTGATGACCAGGTTGTTTCAGTGAATCTTGCTACAAGTTTGGTTTTATATTCATGATGTTCAATCTCAAAGGTTTATAAAACTCCATAAATAATGAAATATGATTAAAATCCATGGAATTCATTTGTTTTTTTTGAAGTGGATCTCTTTATCCATAATATTTAAGTGACTTGCTTCTTGAGAGACTTGTATAGTATTTGGATGATCTTTCTAAGTTTGAATTAATTTTAGTTTGAATAGAAATATGTAAAATAATTTATCAAAAAGAGAGACACTTTTGAGATATTAGTTTTTTTAAGAATGGGGAAAATTATCCAAATTTGCATCTTGAGCAAGTTCATGAAGTGTCTCAAGCATTTACAGGCCTAAGAGTCTATTAACATGTATTCAGGGACCCAAATCCATGTTAAGAATGTCTGGATAACATGGAGAGGTAAGTGAAACCTCATTAAAACTCATAAATCTCATCAAAATCATGACACACCATCAATAAAATCCATTGTCAATACTCAATACTCCATATTCTGTACACCCAAAGGATAGGTTAGAAGGAGTGAGTAATGTTTGGAAATAAGTTTCCTTGACTATTGAAAAGGAGTCTGTGGATACAAGCTTATAAAGGTAAAGTAATGTAATTTAGATCATTAATAAATAAGAGATTTGATTTCAAAAGTGTGCACATAGTCAATAAGCACCTACAGTTCATACAAGACTAGTCAAGTGTGTTCGAATTGGTAGAAATGCTTGTCTTAATCTCTATGAACCCTTGAAGGAGTAACAAGGAGGGGTGAATTATTTTAATAAGTGTGAAAATATAAGAAATGAAAGATATTGAGAGAGTGGCCTCGTGTATCCCTAAAATATTCCTAGTAGACACAAATAGGCATGGTATAATTTAAACATGGATGTTTCAAAGTATGAAAACATGCAAATAGCTTATGAGAAGCCAATTTGGATCTCTTAAACTTATGATAAATTATACTATCTCTAATGACAAGTAATAAAGTGGTAAATCCAAAAAGTAAAAACTCAATGCAAGGCTCATCTTGAGATGGCCATCTTCAACCAAGTCAAATTGGCAAACATGCTAAGGTGAAGTGGAGACATGATGAGGTGTGGTAAAAGGGTTTGAGGTGTTGAAAATAAATTAAAGGAAGTGAAATGACTAAGAGATATAAGTTGACATCAAGTTAGGTTCACCATCTACTAGTAAAGAGAATGAAACCTATTTGAGTTTGAAAATCAACACTTACAACCACCTATAGTCAGGCCTACTAGTATGGGTATTGAGAAGTTTGAAGTCTCTAATGAGCAAATGTATATTGAAGAACCAATTCAAGATAAGGTGACCTCTTATAAAATTATAACTCATTCCCTACCCTAAAAATTTAAGATAAGGTGATTAAGAAAGTCAATAGGCCAAGTAGGGATAAATACATGTACATGACTGTATATAACAATGGCTAGAGTATTATCATGTGAGAAATTCCATTGAGACTATCAAGAGTGTGATAGGTGAAGAACTTTTTAAGGGGAAGATAGATCTAATGTCATAAAGCACAAGTTAAGATCAAGGTGAAAGTGGTATGAAATGTATTGAATAGGTTATGGTGAATTTAATCATGAAAACTCTAAGTTGGCACTAAGGAAGATTTGTTACCTTCATAACGAGATGAGTAGGCCTATTCAAAGCCTTCTCAATGCAAGGTTAAGAGCACAAAGTTACTCATAGTGAGAAATAATATGGTAGGAAAGAAAGCCTTAAGTAATTATAATGAGGATGCATCACAAATCTTAAAGACACTTGAATCAACTACCAAGGCACTTATTGTTAAGAAACACTACTTACAACTAGTGCTTGTAAGGTGTGAATTATAAAGAAGTTATGAAGGGATACCACTTTGATAAGTTTTATAGGGTATGTGAAGATACTTGGAGGAATGATGATAATTTTATATAGTCCCATAGGTCTTATCAATGTCTCATTCTCACTTTAAAACCCAAACACAAGTGTGACAAAGGAACAACTCAGTATATAGACTAAATGAATCATTACTTACAGGTAGACCCAATCTAACCATGAAGAAAAATGATGTTTTAGGGCCTCTATAGGCATGATAAAGCTTTGAAATTTTGTAAAAATTGTGGTAATAAGTGAATTGAAGTGTTTATAGTCTCTTTAAGGTCATACCAATAGTGGACATATCCACTATTTTGTATCAGACCTTGCCCACTCCATTGGCAACATGTAATCTTGAGAATAAGAGATATTTTGGAATCAAAGAAAAAAAAAGCATTAAAAAACATAATTAAAGGTCATATAGGTGGATAATAGTCATATAAGAGGTCTCCATACACTCTTAGGTGGTAAAACATCTTAGTATTCAGTGCATGTGCCCTTGAAGGCTAGTAAAGAGAAGACATGCCTAAACCCCAACCACCTTGATTAGTGAACCATGGGAAAAAATGGGTAAAAAACAATTAAAATACATGTGAAATAATGTAAAGGGATGTTATAGAGGTTATGAAATATTCATATTAGTGGGAGTGACTTCTAAAACTCAAAAAGTAGATTTGACCTCTCTCAAAGCTCAAGAATACTAAGCAAGCCACTCGAGGAGTAATTTTAGATGATCATACCATATATCACAATTTTAATGGGATATATTGGAATTTTTAGGTGTTATATGGGTCCCATAAAACATATTGTGTCATTAGGAGAGATATTGATGGGCTATCCTTTATGAACAATCATTAAGACCCCAAATAGGTCTTAAACCTCTCTTAAACTTTGATAGTGACCAGTCATGGGAAAAATACTTAAAAAGTAAATAAAATGACATAATTTTATCCCAAAACCTATTTTATGTTGTTGAGGACTCCAAGGAGGTTCTTCACATGTACTTCACTTGTATGGACTACTGTAAAGATTACCAAAAATAGCTTATTTTTGCATGTTTTTTTGTGTTTTATAGGTGTTATGAGAAGGGGAAATATTCAAAATCATGTGATGAGGTAATTTATGAGTTTTAATATCCATTAAAGTATAATAATTTTCATAGGATATTTTGGAGGTGATCAAACTAGGCTTATTTTTCAAGGTAGTCTCAAACAGGCTAAAAATGAGACTAGGTGGCAAGGCCATTTATTGGTTTGCATACTTCCATAGGGTATGAGGACCCTAAATTTTATTTTTAGGTTGGTGATGGAATAGGAAAAATTAATCACACACTTTTGGGAATTTTCACACATGTTTCAGAGGTCTAGAGTAAGAAAATAGGGTCATAAGCAATGAGACTTAATTGAGGCCTAATCCAAGAGAGAAAGACAAAAAAGATGGACTTCTAATCAGATTATAAAGATGAAATTGAATATGGATATGTAATAAGATAAATATTACTAAAAAATACCCTTATTTTCTTATTACTATCCATATAACTCTCTAACCTAGGAGATTTACATTTTTTTGGCTACAAGGAAAATAAGCCTAATAAGGACTTGAAGAGAAAAATGAATTATTGGGAACTGATAAAAGAAAAAAAATGAATTATTTAAAGACTAAAAACATATTTTAAGACCATTAATTAATATAGGATGACCAGAAGAAGGATATATAGAGTGTTGAGCCACTTGTGCAAAACTAGGCATAGGAGATGAAGAGTTATTGAGACACCTCTACAGATGAATGATGGAATGTCAGGTAAAAAGAGTTTTTTAAGGCATGGAATGTGTAAAATGAGTTTATTTTAATTTTTATAGGGTGAATTCATGATTTGAAGGCCCAATTTTCACTTATCCTATGCAAATAAGGGTAATTTTCAAGAAGCTAGTCAAGATGTCAAGCCAGCTTGTAACTCCTACACCACTTGGAAGGATGGAACATATTCAGGGGGTCAACACATGGAATGGAATACATAATATAATATTTAATAACTCATTATTTCTTTGTAACTAGTTATCTCATGCTTGACACTTGTCACTCCTTCTCTTCTATGTCCCACTCTCCCTCTCTTCACATTATTCTATTTAACCAACTATTTTTGGATTTGAAATGGGTCCACACATTGGTTATGGAGAATACTTATTGAAATTGAGACTTTTAATTTCATATTAAATTGAATTAAATATTTATTTTCTATTTCTATCTCATAAAGAGTGATTTTGAGGATGCTTTATTGATGAGTGTTTAGTGATAATCATATTCTTTGCATTTGTCCTTCATGTTTCATGCCTTATGCAAGTTTATAACTTTCACATATCATATGAAGTGTTATAATTTGTTTTATTATTTAGATAATTGATATACCATTAGTTTTTCCATTATCACCTCTTTTGTTAATCATCCTATTACTCATATAATCATCTAAACCTTCATATTGAAATGCTAGTGTGATAGGGGCTATTTAGATTAGCATAATTAGATTGTAAGTTGATATTTAATAGTGAATATTTAAAAATATGATGATTTCATGTTTGGTGAATCACATCCAAGTTTTTTGGTTATATTATTACTCTTATTTCCCTTTTCCATGTCAAATAAAGTGGTGTAGTATTAGTCTAGGTGTTGTATTTTGGGAGCTAGCCCAAAATCTAGAGGTTTAATTGATTTAGAGGTCACCAACAACCTAGATTCAATTCCATTGCATAGCTCAAGTTGATAGGGATCTAATCACCCTCTTATAGGGTATAATTTTGAGCTATAATAGTTTTGTCATGCCTGGTAGGATGTAAAATACAAGAGGCTATCTAAGATAAATGTTGGTCTTGGCATTATTAAAGTAGTATCAACCTTCTTTATATAGCATTTGGAAACTCTGAAAGGTTTTAAACTCCTAGTTATTGAGTAGTTATCCTAATTTCATACCAAAGGTGACCATAAAATCAAAAGTGAAAGGTATCCATTTTTAATTCCCTGAATTACCTTTGCATTCATACAAGAGAAAGAGATTTCCTCACACTCTCCCATACATTAAGTCACATAGAAGGAAGCTCTTTATTCTAGATTATCCAAGCTCTCCTAAGGCTGATAACATGCTATAAATGTACCATTTATTGACTTCAATGGTCATTCTCCTTTGAACCTTTAATAATATGATGATATTCCAATGACTACCCTTAAAAGTGTGCCTTAATTCAATGGAGAGACTTCTCTTACCCCCATTGAAATATTAGAGACATGGCTAAATTTTAAAACATTCACAACATCACACAAGAGAATGTAGGAATTAGGTTGTTGGAAATTAGTTTTAAAGGCAAAACTTTGGAATGGTATAGGACATTAGGCCCCAATTCAATTGACTCATAGGATGATTTGGGAGATAAATTGAGCAAGAGGTTTGAAGACAAAAGTGACCATTTATCCCTAGCTGAGTAACTGACTACCATAAAGAGAGACCCTCATGAATTCATACAAAATTTAAATGCTATGTTTCAAAAAACATGGGATAGAATCCTAATACTAGTAAGATCTACCCCAAACTATGCTTTTATCTACTATCTCAAGGCCTTGAATAGTGATATTGGTGTTATGTTTCAATTAATGGGTGGGAATACTCTAACAAATGCATATGACATTGCTATAATAGCTAATAAAAATTTGATCCAAGATGGAAAAATTTATCCTAGAACTCTCATGCATTTGTTTTCTAATGTGCAAGTTTCCATACCCACCATTTCTCCTATCCCCATACACAAGCACAAACAAGCTACCCCTAGTTAAACAAACAAGCAAAAAGAATATGTGATTAAGAATCTTAGAGAAGAAGTACAATATCTTAATAGGTAGCAACAAAAATATCAATGGAGGTCTTATTAAGGTCCTTTTCAGCCTTACCAATCTTATCAATCTCCTAGACAACCTTTTCAAGGTCAATACCAAGGATAAGGATAACTAACTCAAGTAAGACAACCTAATGGACAAAATCAAAATGTTCCTTATACTTCCAAGGTGATTTTACCTATTCAAAAAAATCTTGTACAAGATAATGGAGATCAAACTTCATGGAAACAACCTCATGATCCTTCCACTTATGTAAATGAAATATTTAATCAAGCCTATATGAATCAATGGGGAATAATGCATTCCATGAATCAAGAAGATATACATATTAGAGGAGATAATAATGAAGGGGACACTCAATAAAATGTTTCCATGATTAACTAATATCAATATGATTCATGTGCTATCAACTACCAAGGACATCTCGATGTTGATCCAAGTTCTATAGCTACAAATATAAGGTCAAAGAAGAGAGTGGTTGAGGAAGTTTTAGGAACAAGTAGTGGTCCAAATGTAAGTTATCAAGCATACCAAGGATATGTTACATAAAATGTAGCCTTTATGAATCAAATAAATTATAAAACTTAGAATATTAAATATCCTTTTATACTTGCTCCTATACATCAAGTGACACAAACTAATGGTAGTGTTTTGGCTCCTAAAGTTGGCACCTCTTCTATGAATATTATAGAGAAAATGAATAAAGTTCATGTAAGCATTCAGATTTGGGAAAAAATATCCATACCTAATCAAATAAGATTTATCTAAAATGAGCTCTCCAAGCTCAATGCATCATTTATAAAGCATAGTGAAAGAGGGGAAGTTTTGACCAATGAAGTGAAGACCAAAGATGGGAAACTAATCAAAACTAGAAGAAAGGATAAACCTCCTCCATTATACCTCTCTATGATAATTGAAAATGCATTGGTTCATAATTGTCTAATTTATAGTGGAGCAAGGAGATCAATCATGCCAAAGCAAGTAGCAGATAAGCTAAAATTGAAGTATGAACCAAATTCAAAGGAAGTACTACAACTTGATGGATTTTTATATCTTGATTCTCTCATTAAACTAATTTACCTAATTATCCATAGATTAATATGGTTGATTAAATGATTGTTACTTTTTAACTAAATATTAAGTCATATACTATTATGGGATAGATGTATGTTACTTAGATTTCATGAGTTTATTATTTTGAGATGATAAATTATGGATTATGTACATAATGATTATGTTACATTTGTTATTATAGAATTGTTACATTTATTTTTATATCATTATTTTATATGTATTATGTTATACTTGACTAACTACCTTCTTATCATGAGATGGATGCAAGAGAATTTATCCCTCTGAGCATGACGGAGGGATATCATCATTGAAGAGGGTGGCATAGATGGATACAATGAAGGATGATAGAGGATTTTCTAAGATCCCTGCACACACCACAATAGATAAAAATGTTATATGCATTGTGTGTTTGGATTATTACATATTATAGTTTATATGTTTTAAATGTTAGTACATAGTTATGGAATAAATCTTATATGTGATTGTATTTTTTACTTAGAATCAATCCTTGATGTTATAGTAAGATTATATGAGGTTACTTTACTTATGTTTGTCTATGATTTTTGAGAGTAAATCAAATAAAATATATCAAATTTCTATTAAATTTATAGACTAATATAATGTATTTAAAAATGTCATTGAACATTTAGCTTACTATTATTGATATTCAAAATATCAATATAAGTTAAGCTATTAAAAATAAAGTTAAGACTTATACATAGCCTATATATATACTAGTAAATAGTTATAATAGTTATCTTGTTATTGGAAGAAATTATAGATTTATCATTCTTTTGATAAAGAGACAATTACCTTTGTTTTATTATATTCATGGAGATTAAACTATCCTAAAAATACCAACTTAGAGTTGAGTCAAATCTAAAACTAGTCTTTGATTACCATGCATGAGACTGCATTAAAATTTGAATTATGGATATCATTATGATTAATGTAGACTTGAGTAGTGGATATACACAAGGACTTATAGTGAAGTCATCATGAATTTTTTTAAAAACAAATTAAATGTTTTATATTATTTGAGAAAGTTCAAAGACAGAGAAATTAGGGCTTCTAGTTTGTTTAATGGTAAGATAATTACAAATTAGTGGATTTTTAAGGAAGATGAGATATTATGCATGGAATACAAAATAACATGAATAGTAGCATGAAATGTTAGATTGGAAGGTGGTCAGTGAGGAAAAATAATGAGTCATGGGAAGAAAGAAGGGACGTAGAAAAGAAAAGAGAAAAGTGCAAAGCAAAGAAGCAAAGGGAAATTCGAGTTCTTAGTTTCTAGACAGGAACATTTAAAAGGTTGGTTTTTATTTTTACATTCAATATCAAAAGGAATTTCTATGTATGATTATGAAACTTAGGGTTTGGGAAATGGATTATAGATTTTAATGGATACAGGCTTAGCCCTATAGATGGCTCAACCATCCACAAAGCTAACCCATTATCATCAAATCCTAAGTGCTTTGTTTTAGAATTGAAAGAGTGTTGAAATGTAGGGTTATATGAAGTTTTAAAGTTAAATGGTATACTACCCTAATTCAATAAATGTTAACCTAAGGAAATCATTATATTTAAACAAAGAATGGGTTTAGTTAAAACTTATTACATCTACATACTTTGTTATTTATGGAAGTAGTGAATATTCCTTGGTTTCAAAGAGATGTCAACTGAGTCATATAATATTAGACATGATTCTATTTAAAAAATAGGATACTATTGTTTAGTTAACAAAGATATTTTAATAATAGTCAAGCATAGAATATATATAATTCTATTTGCATGGGTTAAAGTATTAAGAAATAAGACATTGGTATTCATACATGTATAAGGGATATACTCCATATCAAAGTTAATAAAATGTTGAATGGGTTTCAAAAGGTGTTAAATCTGTGTGAACAATATGTGAGATATGAATCCGAGTATCATATGAGACATCTAAATATATTAACTGTAGTGTTTTGTTTAAAGTCAAGGTTATATAAAATGTAGTCTAGATATTTATATATAAACTACGTATATAAATATATCTGTAGGATATATAAGAATTATATTTTTTAATACATAAGTAAATATATGTATATACTTATGTTTGTGTTTAACTTAAGATATGGTGTGTGTGTGTGTGTGTGTGTATATATATATATATATATATATATATATATATTTAACTACGTATATAAATATATTTGTAGGATATATAAGAATGATATTTTTTAATAGATAAGTAAATATATGTATATAATTATGTCTGTGTTTAACTTAAGATATGGTATATATATACATATATATATATATATATATATATATATATATATATATATATATATATATATATATATATATATATATATATATATATATATATATATAACTACGTATATAAATATATCTGTAGGATATATAAGAATTATATTTTTTAATAGATAAGTAAATATATGTATATACTTATGTCTGTGTTTAACTTAAGATAGACACATGGATTTGTAGAGATAAGATATTCATATGAACATAAGTCTTTGGTTTCAATTACTATGAATGTAATATATACAAATAGACTGTGCATATATATTATGTATGAATATATACAATCATAGCCACTAAAAATAGGTATATTATGTATATTTTTATACACATAATGACATATGTGATTAGATATGAGACTTATAGTTATACATGTTAGAGTAATATTGTAATAACTACATGTTTATGAGTCATACTAGTCTTAAATTATGAATTCAACTTAACTTGAGAACATAGGAATTTGAATAAGTTAAGGCTGGAAATAAAAACCATGTGAGTTAGATTCAAATTGAAAATATATTTCGATATGTTAAGAAAATTAAAGAATATTTCTCTATGGTATTTGAAAACTTAGTTTATTGAATAAATGATTTATAGTTTGGGAATAACAAATATATAAAATTAGGAATAAATGAGACTAGGGATAGAGTCATAGCCATGGAACATGAAATTCAATATATTCTTGTGATCATGAATGAGGCTAGGGATAGATTCATATCCATAAAACATGAAATTCATGAACAAGAGGAATAATCCTAATAGGATGAGCCTGAAGAGCATCTTGTTGAGCAATAAATCCCTCAAAAGAAAAGACACAAGGAAGTGCCTCAAGATGCAAGAGCATGTGTAATCCTAGAATTGGCTAGGGACATGAGAAAGGCAGATCCACCTAAGTTTGATGGAACCATTAAGGGAGTTAGATCTAAAGAATGGTTGATTTAAATGGAGAAGTATTTCAAGATTTAAAACTACTTCGAGGTCACAAAAGCTGTTTGGGGAGCTTATCAGCTGGTTGGAAAAGCAACTATGTGGTGGTCCAACAAGAAGTTGGAAATGAATCTAAACTCAACCACCACTACTTGGGAGTAGTTTATGACACTATTTAGATCATAATGGCTTTTAATTTTGTATTTTGACCTAAATTTGATAGATTTTCAAAATTTCAAGCAAGGAGAATTGTCGGTAAATGAGTACTATGAATAGTTCACCAAACTTTTGAAATATGTACCTCAGTATTAGGTAGATGAGAGTTTAAAGATTAGGAAGTTCATCATGGGACTAAAACCCCATATTAATGGAGAGGTGGCTATTCATGGACCATCTACCATAGACCAAGTCTTTGAGAAAGTAGTGAAGTAGGAGCAAAAGTTGAAATCTCTTGTTCATGTCAAGGACAAGTTTAAGAAAAAGTTTATAAATTTAAAGCCAAATTTAAAGAAGAAAAATGGAATCAAAAGAGTGGAGACTCCAAGAGTTAGTTTAGGAATAAAAATACTATATTTAATAATGTTTTAGGTAGTAAAAAATTGGTTAATGATTTCAAGGGTGGTTTCAAGGAAAACCAACAATCTGATAGGAAGGGACCACCAAGAGGTTGCTTCATCTATGGAGGTGACCATTTTGTGTGTGAATGTACCTAGGATAATTTTAAGAATAAAGGTTTCACCCCTCAACAAGGAAATTTTTAGTAACGTATTCATACAATGGTTGATAATCGACAAGTTGAATTCCAAACATCACCCATAGAAATTTTAGGTATTTTTTGTGAACATCTAGTTTCCATTTTAATAGATATAAGGGATATGAAATGTTTTATAGATCTTAAAATTCCAAATAAATTATTTAGGAATGCTGGTGTAATGGAAAATGCATGATCAATATAATGTAGGAATGAATCTAAAGTCTAGGTTGACAAGTGTTTAGTTGAAGCAAAAATTAGGTTTCCAAATTTCACAATGGTTGTGGATCTTTATGTAGCACCACTAAGGTCATATGATGTGATCTTAGGAGTCAAATGGCTTATGAAGCATAAATCCAAGGTTGACTGTTATTTGAAAAAAATATAGTGTCTTGATGATTCTAGAAATTAGATACTAATTTAGGGTGAGAAAAGGGAGTTAAGACTTAGGAATATTTTTGCAATGCAACTTAGGAATGCCCAAGATAAGGGATGTCAAGAATTTATCATTAAAATAAATGAAATGGAGGAAACTAAGGAACCATCAATTAAAGATTATCATTTCCTTAGGGATTTTCATGATGTGTTTCTAGAGGAATTGCTAGGATTGCCTCCTAAATGGGAATTTGACTTCTCTATTAAAATCAAACCAGGATCAAAACCTCAATATAAGGCTCCATATCAAATGATAACCATCAAATTAGTATAATTAAAGGCCCAAATTTAGGAATTATTGTCCAAAGGATTGATCAGACCAAGTTTGTCAAGTTGGGGTGCACTAGTTGTTTTTGTTAAGAAGAAGGATGACACTCTTCAACTTTGCATTGATTATTTAATGTTGAATAAAATGACCATCAAGAACAGATATCCACTACCTCAAATATATGATTTTTTAGATCAAATGTGAGGAGAAATGATATTTTGTAAAATTTATCTTATAGATAAATATCATCAGTTAAGGATAAAAGATAAAGATATTCCAAAGTTGGCATTTATAACTCACTATGGGCATTATGAGTTCATAATATTACTATTTGGGTTGGTGAATGCACCTAAAAATTTCATGAATCTCATGTATAGTGTGTTT
The DNA here is from genome assembly GCA_037957365.1 of Torreya grandis. Classification (NCBI taxonomy): domain Eukaryota; kingdom Viridiplantae; phylum Streptophyta; class Pinopsida; order Cupressales; family Taxaceae; genus Torreya; species Torreya grandis. Next base: position 122,478 of record JARHVA010005475.1, on the reverse strand, counting down.
ATAGGTTACCTAGATCATTTTATTTTTGAATTATTAGCTGACATTCTGATTTATTTTAAGGATGAAGAAAAGCATCTTTGACATCTAGAGCTAGTTTTGCAACATTTGCTAAAGCGCAAGTTGTATGGAAAATTTTCCAAGTGTACTTTTTTCTAAAAGAAAGTGAAATATCTAGGACATATTATCTTAGTAGATGGTATTAATGTGTATCTAGATAATATAAGAATCATTATATAGTGGCCAACACAAAGGAATGTGTAAGAGGTTAGGAGTTTTATGGGATTAGTGGGATATTATAAAAAATTCATATTGAATTTTTCTGAGATAGCTAATCTGATTACTTCTTTGTAGTGTAAGAATTAGATTTTTATCTGGTCAGATAAATGTGAAGTAGATTTTCAAGATTAAAAAGAAGGCTTACTTCAGCACCCGTGTTAAGAGTTCTTAATACCAATGGTCAATTTTCAGTGATCACAAATGCTTTTGGGGATGAACTAAGAGGAGTCCTTTTGCAAGATGGTGTAGTAGTAGCTTATGAGTCAAGGAATTTGAAGCCTTATGAGGTGAATTACACCCCTCATGATATTGAACTTGCATCAATTATTCATGATTTATAATATTAGAGACATTAATTGTTGGGAAAATCATTTGATCCCAAGACTAATAACTTAGGATGTAAATATATTTTCACCAACAAAATTTGAATGCTCATTAGAGGCGCTGGTTAGATTTTTTGTCTAATAATGACTTTGATATAAATTATATCAAAGGTAAAGAGAACAAAATAGCTAACACCTTGATTCATAGAAGGTACATAGCAGTTGTATCTACTATCAAGAGTACTTTCAGGGATCGTGTGATTGAGTTCTAACCAGGGGATGAATTATATGATCAAGTTAGGAAAGCTTTGTCTGAGAATGCTCATAATCCTAGTTATAAAAGATAAAACTTAGAGAGTGATTATATTTTACATTATAATGGAAAGATGTATGTGATAGATCAAGAAATTTTGAGGAGCACAGTGATAAAATAACTACATAATGCCTCATCTCTAGGACATCTAGGTGTAACAAAGCTTATGGTATAGATAAGACCACTTTATTTCTAGAAGGGAATCAATAATGATGCAACAGACTTCATGTCATGTTCTTTAGAATGTTAGCAAGTGAAAGTTGAACATGTGCATCTGATTAGATTTTTATATCCACATGACATACTAGAGTAGAAAAGGAAGGTAATTAGTATGGACTTTATCCAAGGATTACCATTATCATGGAATAGGCATGACATGATCTTGGTTGTCGTTGATAAATTAACCAAGGTAACACAATTTATCCTAGGAAATTTATCAAATGATGGTCTAAATTTTGTGAAGAGATTTGTAAAGGAAGTGTATCAATTATATGGATTTACAGAGATCATATCAGATCTTGATTTAAGAAAGACTTATAGATTCTAGTTAACTTTGAATTCATCTTTGGGTACACAACTAAATTTTATCACTGCATATCACCCACAGACTAATGGTCAAATTAAGTGAGTTAATCAGATGTTAGAGGATATTATTCATATTTATTACATGGATCAACAATACAAATGAGAATAATACATTACATTTGTTGAGTTTACATATAATAACTCATACCAATCTACTTTGAATATGGCACCATTTGAAAACGATTATGGGAGAAGGTGTAGGGCACCAATCAGTTGGGATAGGTTGGAAGATAAGGTAGTCTTTAGACCTAAGATGCTTTAATAAATAGAGGAATAGGTTAAAATAATCAAGTACAAATTGTCTGAGGCTAATGATAGGCATAAGAGCTATGATTATTTGAAGATAATAACTAGGCAGTTTACAGTAGGTGATAAAGTATTTTTGAGTGTTAAGCCATAAAAAAGCTTGATTAAATTAGGGAAGTCAACAAAACTTTCACCAAGATATGTGAGACCTTTTAAGGTTTTAGAAGTGGTCAATCCAATAGAATATAGGCTTTTATTTCAACCAACCCTATCTCTATCACATAATATATTATATGTATCTTATCTTAAGAAGTATATAGTAGATCCTTCACATGTATTGAATTGGAATGCTTTGTAGGTTCTAGATCTTGGGGTGGTCACGGTAGAACCAATCAGAATAATTGACACTCACAAAATTCATTTGCATAATATAGATGTGTCATAGTGTAAGGTCTTGTGGGACCAATACTCTAAATATAGTATAACTTGGGAGGACCATGATGAGTTATATAGGCTATTTCCACATTGTTTTGCTTGATTTGATGCTAGATATTATGTTTTTATTATGTTAAAATTTGTTTATTATTCTAAACTATTATTTGAATAAGTATCATTGGGATGATAAATAGTTTTAGGGGAGAGGGATATTACATCTTGATTCTCTCACTAAATGGATTTACCTAATTATTTGTGGATTAATGAGGTTGATTAAATGATTGTTAATTTTTAACTAAA